>BMAO01021900.1:0-16488 GCA_019973975.1 Trichonephila clavata
CTAACTCCTATTCCAACCAAACTCAATTTTCTCATGTAAAGTCCGACGCTGATCACGAATACATGTAGCTCTTTTCAAAATTTCAATTAGATCAAAAGTTATTGCAATAAAAAAGTTTCACATTTTATGGATATTTGGCAGGGAGACGTCATGAACAGGGAAAAAATTTCTAACTCCTATTCCAACCAAACTCAATTTTCTCATGTAAATCCGACGCTGATCACGAATACATGTAGCTCTTTTCAAAATTTCAATTAGATCAAAAGTTATTGCAATAAAAGTTTTCACATTTTATGGATATTTGGCAGGGGAGACGTCATGAACAGGGAAAAAATTTCTAACTCCTATTCCAACCAACTCAATTTTCTCATGTAAAGTCCGACGCTGATCACGAATACATGTAGCTCTTTTCAAAATTTCAATTAGATCAAAAGTTATTGCAATAAAAAGTTTCACATTTATGGATATTTGGCAGGGGAGACGTCATGAACAGGGAAAAAATTTCTAACTCCTATTCCAACCAAACTCAATTTTCTGATGTAAATCCGACGCTGATCACGAATACATGTAGCTTTTCAAAATTTCAATTAGATCAAAAGTTATTGCAATAAAAAGTTTTCACTTTTTTGGATATTTGGCAGGGAGACGTCATGAACAGGGAAAAAATTTCTAACTCCTATTCCAACCAAACTCAATTTTCTCATGTAAAGTCCGACGCTGATCACGAATACATGTAGCCCTTTTCAAAATTTCAATTAGATCAAAAGTTATTGCAAAAAAATTTTCACATTTTTTGGATATTTGGCAGGGAGACGTCATGACAGGGAAAAAATTTTCTAACTCCTATTCCACCAACTCAATTTTCTATGTAAAGTCCGACGCTGATCACGAATACATGTAGCTCTTTTCAAAATTTCAATTAGATCAAAAGTTATTGCAATAAAAAGTTTTCACATTTTATGGATATTTGGCAGGGGAGACGTCATGAACAGGGAAAAAATTTCTAACTCCTATTCCAACCAAACTCAATTTTCTGATGTAAAGTCCGACGCTGATCACGAATACATGTAGCTCTTTTCAAAATTTCAATTAGATCAAAAGTTATTGCAATAAAAAGTTTTCACATTTTTGGATATTTGGCAGGGGAGACGTCATGAACAGGGAAAAAAATTTCTAACTCCTATTCCAACCAAACTCAATTTTCTGATGTAAATCCGACGCTGATCACGAATACATGTAGCTCTTTTCAAAATTTCAATTAGATCAAAAGTTATTGCAATAAAAATTTTCACATTTTTGGATATTTGGCAGGGGAGACGTCATGAACAGGGAAAATATTCTAACTCCTATTCCATCCAGACTCAATTTTCTCATGTAAAGTCCGACGCTGATCACGAATACATGTAGCTCTTTTCAAAATTTCAATTAGATCAAAAGTTATTGCAATAAAAAGTTTTCACATTTTATGGATATTTGGCAGGGAGACGTCATGAACAGGGAAAAAATTTCTAACTCCTATTCCACCAAACTCAATTTTCTGATGTAAAGTCCGACGCTGATCACGAATACATGTAGCTCTTTTCAAAATTTCAATTAGATCAAAGTTATTGCAATAAAAAGTTTTCACATTTTATGGATATTTGGCAGGGGAGACGTCATGAACAGGGAAAAAATTTCTAACTCCTATTCCAACCAAACTCAATTTTCTGATGTAAAGTCCGACGCTGATCACGAATACATGTAGCTCTTTTCAAAATTTCAATTAGATCAAAAGTTATTGCAATAAAAAGTTTTCACATTTTATGGATATTTGGCAGGGAGACGTCATGAACAGGGAAAAAATTTCTAACTCCTATTCCAACCAAACTCAATTTTCTCATGTAAAGTCCGACGCTGATCACGAATACATGTAGCGTCTTTTCAAAATTTCAATTAGATCAAAAGTTATTGCAATAAAAAGTTTTCACATTTTATTGGATATTTGGCAGGGGAGACGTCATGAACAGGGAAAAAATTTCTAACTCCTATTCCAACCAAACTCAATTTTCTCATGTAAAGTCCGACGCTGATCACGAATACATGTAGCTCTTTTCAAAATTTCAATTAGATCAAAAGTTATTGCAATAAAAAGTTTTCACATTTTATGGATATTTGGCAGGGGAGACGTCATGAACAGGGAAAAAATTTCTAACTCCTATTCCAACCAAACTCAATTTTCTCATGTAAAGTCCGACGCTGATCACGAATACATGTAGCTCTTTTCAAAATTTCAATTAGATCAAAAGTTATTGCAATAAAAAGTTTTCACATTTTATGGATATTTGGCAGGGAGACGTCATGAACAGGGAAAAAATTTCTAACTCCTATTCCAACCAAACTCAATTTTCTCATGTAAAGTCCGACGCTGATCACGAATACATGTAGCTCTTTTCAAAATTTCAATTAGATCAAAAGTTATTGCAATAAAAAGTTTTCACATTTTATGGATATTTGGCAGGGGAGACGTCATGAACAGGGAAAAAATTTCTAACTCCTATTCCAACCAAACTCAATTTTCTCATGTAAAGTCCGACGCTGATCACGAATACATGTAGCTCTTTTCAAAATTTCAATTAGATCAAAAGTTATTGCAATAAAAAGTTTTCACATTTTATGGATATTTGGCAGGGGAGACGTCATGAACAGGGAAAAAATTTCTAACTCCTATTCCAACCAAACTCAATTTTCTCATGTAAAGTCCGACGCTGATCACGAATACATGTAGCTCTTTTCAAAATTTCAATTAGATCAAAAGTTATTGCAATAAAAAGTTTTCACATTTTATGGATATTTGGCAGGGAGACGTCATGAACAGGGAAAAAATTTCTAACTCCTATTCCAACCAAACTCAATTTTCTATGTAAAGTCCGACGCTGATCACGAATACATGTAGCTCTTTTCAAAATTTCAATTAGATCAAAAGTTATTGCAATAAAAAGTTTTCACATTTTATGGATATTTGGCAGGGGAGACGTCATGAACAGGGAAAAAATTTCTAACTCCTATTCCAACCAAACTCAATTTTCTCATGTAAAGTCCGACGCTGATCACGAATACATGTAGCTCTTTTCAAAATTTCAATTAGATCAAAAGTTATTGCAATAAAAAGTTTTCACATTTTATGGATATTTGGCAGGGGAGACGTCATGAACAGGGAAAAATTTCTAACTCCTATTCCAACCAAACTCAATTTTCTCATGTAAAGTCCGACGCTGATCACGAATACATGTAGCTCTTTTCAAAATTTCAATTAGATCAAAAGTTATTGCAATAAAAAGTTTTCACATTTTATGGATATTTGGCAGGGGAGACGTCATGAACAGGGAAAAAATTTCTAACTCCTATTCCAACCAAACTCAATTTTCTCATGTAAAATCCGACGCTGATCACGAATACATGTAGCTCTTTTCAAAATTTCAATTAGATCAAAAGTTATTGCAATAAAAATTTTCACATTTTATGGATATTGGCAGGGAGACGTCATGAACAGGGAAAAAATTTCTAACTCCTATTCCAACCAAACTCAATTTTCTCATGTAAAGTCCGACGCTGATCACGAATACATGTAGCTCTTTTCAAAATTTCAATTAGATCAAAAGTTATTGCAATAAAAAATTTTCACATTTTATGGATATTTGGCAGGGAGACGTCATGAACAGGAAAAAATTTCTAACTCCTATTCCAACAAAACTCAATTTTCTCATGTAAAGTCCGACGCTGATCACGAATACATGTAGCTCTTTCAAAATTTCAATTAGATCAAAATTATTGCAATAAAAATTTTCACATTTTATGGATATTTGGCAGGGGAGACGTCATGAACAGGGAAAAAATTTCTAACTCCTATTCCATCCAAACTCAATTTTCTCATGTAAAGTCCGACGCTGATCACGAATACATGTAGCTCTTTTCAAAATTTCAATTAGATCAAAAGTTATTGCAATAAAAAGTTTTCACATTTATGGATATTTGGCAGGGGAGACGTCATGAACAGGGAAAAATTTCTAACTCCTATTCCAACCAAACTCAATTTTCTCATGTAAAGTCCGACGCTGATCACGAATACATGTAGCGCTTTTCAAAATTTCAATTAGATCAAAAGTTATTGCAATAAAAAGTTTTCACTGGATATTTGGCAGGGAGACGTCATGAACAGGGAAAAAATTTCTAACTCCTATTCCAACCAAACTCAATTTTCTCATGTAAAGTCCGACGCTGATCACGAATACATGTAGCGCTTTTCAAAATTTCAATTAGATCAAAAGTTATTGCAATAAAAAGTTTTCACATTTTATGGATATTTGGCAGGGGAGACGTCATGAACAGGGAAAAAATTTCTAACTCCTATTCCAACCAAACTCAATTTTCTCATGTAAAGTCCGACGCTGATCACGAATACATGTAGCGCTTTTCAAAATTTCAATTAGATCAAAAGTTATTGCAATAAAAAGTTTTCACATTTTATGGATATTTGGCAGGGGAGACGTCATGAACAGGGAAAAAATTTCTAACTCCTATTCCAACCAAACTCAATTTTCTCATGTAAAGTCCGACGCTGATCACGAATACATGTAGCTCTTTTCAAAATTTCAATTAGATCAAAAGTTATTGCAATAAAAAGTTTTCACATTTTATGGATATTTGGCAGGGGAGACGTCATGAACAGGGAAAAATTTCTAACTCCTATTCCAACCAACTCAATTTTCTCATGTAAAGTCCGACGCTGATCACGAATACATGTAGCTCTTTTCAAAATTTCAATTAGATCAAAAGTTATTGCAATAAAAAGTTTTCACATTTTATGGATATTTGGCAGGGGAGACGTCATGAACAGGGAAAAATTTCTAACTCCTATTCCAACCAAACTCAATTTTCTCATGTAAAGTCCGACGCTGATCACGAATACATGTAGCTCTTTTCAAAATTTCAATTAGATCAAAAGTTATTGCAATAAAAAGTTTTCACATTTTATGGATATTTGGCAGGGGAGACGTCATGAACAGGGAAAAATTTCTAACTCCTATTCCAACCAAACTCAATTTTCTCATGTAAAGTCCGACGCTGATCACGAATACATGTAGCTCTTTTCAAAATTTCAATTAGATCAAAAGTTATTGCAATAAAAAGTTTTCACATTTTTGGATATTTGGCAGGGGAGACGTCATGAACAGGGAAAAATTTCTAACTCCTATTCCAACCACTCAATTTTCTCATGTAAAGTCCGACGCTGATCACGAATACATGTAGCTCTTTTCAAAATTTCAATTAGATCAAAAGTTATTGCAATAAAAAGTTTTCACATTTTATGGATATTTGGCAGGGGAGACGTCATGAACAGGGAAAAATTTCTAACTCCTATTCCAACCAACTCAATTTTCTCATGTAAAGTCCGACGCTGATCACGAATACATGTAGCTCTTTTCAAAATTTCAATTAGATCAAAAGTTATTGCAATAAAAAGTTTTCACATTTTTGGATATTTGGCAGGGAGACGTCATGAACAGGGAAAAAATTTCTAACTCCTATTCCAACCAACTCAATTTTCTCATGTAAAGTCCGACGCTGATCACGAATACATGTAGCTCTTTTCAAAATTTCAATTAGATCAAAAGTTATTGCAATAAAAAGTTTTCACATTTTATGGATATTTGGCAGGGGAGACGTCATGAACAGGGAAAAATTTCTAACTCCTATTCCAACCAAACTCAATTTTCTCATGTAAAGTCCGACGCTGATCACGAATACATGTAGCGCTTTTCAAAATTTCAATTAGATCAAAAGTTATTGCAATAAAAAGTTTTCACATTTTATGGATATTTGGCAGGGGAGACGTCATGAACAGGGAAAAAATTTCTAACTCCTATTCCAACCAAACTCAATTTTCTCATGTAAAGTCCGACGCTGATCACGAATACATGTAGCGCTTTTCAAAATTTCAATTAGATCAAAAGTTATTGCAATAAAAAGTTTTCACATTTTTGGATATTTGGCAGGGGAGACGTCATGAACAGGGAAAAAATTTCTAACTCCTATTCCAACCAAACTCAATTTTCTCATGTAAAGTCCGACGCTGATCACGAATACATGTAGCGCTTTTCAAAATTTCAATTAGATCAAAAGTTATTGCAATAAAAAGTTTTCACATTTTATGGATATTTGGCAGGGGAGACGTCATGAACAGGGAAAAATTTCTAACTCCTATTCCAACCAAACTCAATTTTCTCATGTAAAGTCCGACGCTGATCACGAATACATGTAGCGCTTTTCAAAATTTCAATTAGATCAAAAGTTATTGCAATAAAAAGTTTTCACATTTTATGGATATTTGGCAGGGGAGACGTCATGAACAGGGAAAAATTTCTAACTCCTATTCCAACCAAACTCAATTTTCTCATGTAAAGTCCGACGCTGATCACGAATACATGTAGCTCTTTTCAAAATTTCAATTAGATCAAAAGTTATTGCAATAAAAAGTTTTCACATTTTATGGAT
Organism: Trichonephila clavata; assembly: GCA_019973975.1. Lineage (NCBI taxonomy): Eukaryota > Metazoa > Arthropoda > Arachnida > Araneae > Nephilidae > Trichonephila > Trichonephila clavata. The sequence goes on from BMAO01021900.1 coordinate 6,532, forward strand.
ATTTGGCAGGGGAGACGTCATGAACAGGGAAAAAATTTCTAACTCCTATTCCAACCAAACTCAATTTTCTCATGTAAAGTCCGACGCTGATCACGAATACATGTAGCGCTTTTCAAAATTTCAATTAGATCAAAAGTTATTGCAATAAAAAGTTTTCACATTTTATGGATATTTGGCAGGGGAGACGTCATGAACAGGGAAAAAATTTCTAACTCCTATTCCAACCAAACTCAATTTTCTCATGTAAAGTCCGACGCTGATCACGAATACATGTAGCTCTTTTCAAAATTTCAATTAGATCAAAAGTTATTGCAATAAAAAGTTTTCACATTTTATGGATATTTGGCAGGGGAGACGTCATGAACAGGGAAAAAATTTCTAACTCCTATTCCAACCAAACTCAATTTTCTCATGTAAAGTCCGACGCTGATCACGAATACATGTAGCTCTTTTCAAAATTTCAATTAGATCAAAAGTTATTGCAATAAAAAGTTTTCACATTTTATGGATATTTGGCAGGGGAGACGTCATGAACAGGGAAAAATTTCTAACTCCTATTCCAACCAAACTCAATTTTCTCATGTAAAGTCCGACGCTGATCACGAATACATGTAGCGCTTTTCAAAATTTCAATTAGATCAAAAGTTATTGCAATAAAAAGTTTTCACATTTTATGGATATTTGGCAGGGGAGACGTCATGAACAGGGAAAAATTTCTAACTCCTATTCCAACCAAACTCAATTTTCTCATGTAAAGTCCGACGCTGATCACGAATACATGTAGCTCTTTTCAAAATTTCAATTAGATCAAAAGTTATTGCAATAAAAATTTTCACATTTTATGGATATTTGGCAGGGGAGACGTCATGAACAGGGAAAAAATTTCTAACTCCTATTCCAACCAAACTCAATTTTCTCATGTAAAGTCCGACGCTGATCACGAATACATGTAGCTCTTTTCAAAATTTCAATTAGATCAAAAGTTATTGCAATAAAAAGTTTTCACATTTTATGGATATTTGGCAGGGGAGACGTCATGAACAGGGAAAAAATTTCTAACTCCTATTCCAACCAAACTCAATTTTCTCATGTAAAGTCCGACGCTGATCACGAATACATGTAGCTCTTTTCAAAATTTCAATTAGATCAAAAGTTATTGCAATAAAAAGTTTTCACATTTTATGGATATTTGGCAGGGGAGACGTCATGAACAGGGAAAAATTTCTAACTCCTATTCCAACCAACTCAATTTTCTCATGTAAAGTCCGACGCTGATCACGAATACATGTAGCTCTTTTCAAAATTTCAATTAGATCAAAAGTTATTGCAAAAAAGTTTTCACATTTTATGGATATTTGGCAGGGGAGACGTCATGAACAGGGAAAAAATTTCTAACTCCTATTCCAACCAAACTCAATTTTCTCATGTAAAGTCCGACGCTGATCACGAATACATGTAGCGCTTTTCAAAATTTCAATTAGATCAAAAGTTATTGCAATAAAAATTTTCACATTTTATGGATATTTGGCAGGGGAGACGTCATGAACAGGGAAAAATTTCTAACTCCTATTCCAACCAAACTCAATTTTCTCATGTAAAGTCCGACGCTGATCACGAATACATGTAGCTCTTTTCAAAATTTCAATTAGATCAAAAGTTATTGCAATAAAAAGTTTTCACATTTTATGGATATTTGGCAGGGGAGACGTCATGAACAGGGAAAAATTTCTAACTCCTATTCCAACCAAACTCAATTTTCTCATGTAAAGTCCGACGCTGATCACGAATACATGTAGCTCTTTTCAAAATTTCAATTAGATCAAAAGTTATTGCAATAAAAAGTTTTCACATTTTATGGATATTTGGCAGGGGAGACGTCATGAACAGGGAAAAATTTCTAACTCCTATTCCAACCAAACTCAATTTTCTCATGTAAAGTCCGACGCTGATCACGAATACATGTAGCTCTTTTCAAAATTTCAATTAGATCAAAAGTTATTGCAATAAAAAGTTTTCACATTTTATGGATATTTGGCAGGGGAGACGTCATGAACAGGGAAAAATTTCTAACTCCTATTCCAACCAAACTCAATTTTCTCATGTAAAGTCCGACGCTGATCACGAATACATGTAGCTCTTTTCAAAATTTCAATTAGATCAAAAGTTATTGCAATAAAAATTTTCACATTTTATGGATATTTGGCAGGGGAGACGTCATGAACAGGGAAAAAATTTCTAACTCCTATTCCAACCAAACTCAATTTTCTCATGTAAAGTCCGACGCTGATCACGAATACATGTAGCTCTTTTCAAAATTTCAATTAGATCAAAAGTTATTGCAATAAAAAGTTTTCACATTTTATGGATATTTGGCAGGGGAGACGTCATGAACAGGGAAAAATTTCTAACTCCTATTCCAACCAAACTCAATTTTCTCATGTAAAGTCCGACGCTGATCACGAATACATGTAGCGCTTTTCAAAATTTCAATTAGATCAAAAGTTATTGCAATAAAAAGTTTTCACATTTTATGGATATTTGGCAGGGGAGACGTCATGAACAGGGAAAAATTTCTAACTCCTATTCCAACCAAACTCAATTTTCTCATGTAAATCCGACGCTGATCACGAATACATGTAGCTCTTTTCAAAATTTCAATTAGATCAAAAGTTATTGCAATAAAAAGTTTTCACATTTTATGGATATTTGGCAGGGAGACGTCATGAACAGGGAAAAAATTTCTAACTCCTATTCCAACCAAACTCAATTTTCTCATGTAAAGTCCGACGCTGATCACGAATACATGTAGCGCTTTTCAAAATTTCAATTAGATCAAAAGTTATTGCAATAAAAAGTTTTCACATTTTTGGATATTTGGCAGGGGAGACGTCATGAACAGGGAAAAAATTTCTAACTCCTATTCCAACCAAACTCAATTTTCTCATGTAAAGTCCGACGCTGATCACGAATACATGTAGCGCTTTTCAAAATTTCAATTAGATCAAAAGTTATTGCAATAAAAATTTTCACATTTTATGGATATTTGGCAGGGGAGACGTCATGAACAGGGAAAAATTTCTAACTCCTATTCCAACCAACTCAATTTTCTCATGTAAAGTCCGACGCTGATCACGAATACATGTAGCTCTTTTCAAAATTTCAATTAGATCAAAAGTTATTGCAATAAAAAGTTTTCACATTTTATGGATATTTGGCAGGGGAGACGTCATGAACAGGGAAAAAATTTCTAACTCCTATTCCAACCAAACTCAATTTTCTCATGTAAAGTCCGACGCTGATCACGAATACATGTAGCTCTTTTCAAAATTTCAATTAGATCAAAAGTTATTGCAATAAAAAGTTTTCACATTTTATGGATATTTGGCAGGGGAGACGTCATGAACAGGGAAAAAATTTCTAACTCCTATTCCAACCAAACTCAATTTTCTCATGTAAAGTCCGACGCTGATCACGAATACATGTAGCTCTTTTCAAAATTTCAATTAGATCAAAAGTTATTGCAATAAAAAGTTTTCACATTTTATGGATATTTGGCAGGGGAGACGTCATGAACAGGGAAAAATTTCTAACTCCTATTCCAACCAAACTCAATTTTCTCATGTAAAGTCCGACGCTGATCACGAATACATGTAGCGCTTTTCAAAATTTCAATTAGATCAAAAGTTATTGCAATAAAAAGTTTTCACATTTTATGGATATTTGGCAGGGGAGACGTCATGAACAGGGAAAAAATTTCTAACTCCTATTCCAACCAAACTCAATTTTCTCATGTAAAGTCCGACGCTGATCACGAATACATGTAGCGCTTTTCAAAATTTCAATTAGATCAAAAGTTATTGCAATAAAAATTTTCACATTTTATGGATATTTGGCAGGGGAGACGTCATGAACAGGGAAAAATTTCTAACTCCTATTCCAACCAAACTCAATTTTCTCATGTAAAGTCCGACGCTGATCACGAATACATGTAGCTCTTTTCAAAATTTCAATTAGATCAAAAGTTATTGCAATAAAAAGTTTTCACATTTTATGGATATTTGGCAGGGGAGACGTCATGAACAGGGAAAAAATTTCTAACTCCTATTCCAACCAAACTCAATTTTCATGTAAAGTCCGACGCTGATCACGAATACATGTAGCGCTTTTCAAAATTTCAATTAGATCAAAAGTTATTGCAATAAAAAGTTTTCACATTTTTGGATATTTGGCAGGGGAGACGTCATGAACAGGGAAAAATTTCTAACTCCTATTCCAACCAACTCAATTTTCTCATGTAAAGTCCGACGCTGATCACGAATACATGTAGCGCTTTTCAAAATTTCAATTAGATCAAAAGTTATTGCAAAAAAAGTTTTCACATTTTTGGATATTTGGCAGGGGAGACGTCATGAACAGGGAAAAATTTCTAACTCCTATTCCAACCAACTCAATTTTCTCATGTAAAGTCCGACGCTGATCACGAATACATGTAGCTCTTTTCAAAATTTCAATTAGATCAAAAGTTATTGCAATAAAAAGTTTTCACATTTTATGGATATTTGGCAGGGGAGACGTCATGAACAGGGAAAAAATTTCTAACTCCTATTCCAACCAACTCAATTTTCTCATGTAAAGTCCGACGCTGATCACGAATACATGTAGCTCTTTTCAAAATTTCAATTAGATCAAAAGTTATTGCAATAAAAAGTTTTCACATTTTATGGATATTTGGCAGGGGAGACGTCATGAACAGGGAAAAAATTTCTAACTCCTATTCCAACCAAACTCAATTTTCTCATGTAAAGTCCGACGCTGATCACGAATACATGTAGCGCTTTTCAAAATTTCAATTAGATCAAAAGTTATTGCAATAAAAAGTTTTCACATTTTATGGATATTTGGCAGGGGAGACGTCATGAACAGGGAAAAAATTTCTAACTCCTATTCCAACCAAACTCAATTTTCTCATGTAAAGTCCGACGCTGATCACGAATACATGTAGCGCTTTTCAAAATTTCAATTAGATCAAAAGTTATTGCAATAAAAAGTTTTCACATTTTATGGATATTTGGCAGGGGAGACGTCATGAACAGGGAAAAAATTTCTAACTCCTATTCCAACCAAACTCAATTTTCTCATGTAAAGTCCGACGCTGATCACGAATACATGTAGCTCTTTTCAAAATTTCAATTAGATCAAAAGTTATTGCAATAAAAAGTTTTCACATTTTATGGATATTTGGCAGGGGAGACGTCATGAACAGGGAAAAAATTTCTAACTCCTATTCCAACCAAACTCAATTTTCTCATGTAAAGTCCGACGCTGATCACGAATACATGTAGCGCTTTTCAAAATTTCAATTAGATCAAAAGTTATTGCAATAAAAAGTTTTCACATTTTATGGATATTTGGCAGGGGAGACGTCATGAACAGGGAAAAATTTCTAACTCCTATTCCAACCAAACTCCATTTTCTCATGTAAAGTCCGACGCTGAATCACGGAATACATGTAGCGTCTTTTCAAAATTTCCAATTAGATCAAAAGTTATTGCAATAAAAAAGTTTTCACATTTTATGGATATTTGGCAGGGGAGACGTCATGAACAGGGGAAAAAATTTCTAACTCCTATTCCAACCAAACTCAATTTTCTCATGTAAAGTCCGACGCTGATCACGAATACATGTAGCTCTTTTCAAAATTTCAATTAGATCAAAAGTTATTGCAATAAAAAGTTTTCACATTTATGGATATTTGGCAGGGGAGACGTCATGAACAGGGAAAAAATTTCTAACTCCTATTCCAACCAAACTCAATTTTCTCATGTAAAGTCCGACGCTGATCACGAATACATGTAGCGTCTTTTCAAAATTTCAATTAGATCAAAAGTTATTGCAATAAAAATTTTCACATTTTATGGATATTTGGCAGGGGAGACGTCATGAACAGGGAAAAAATTTCTAACTCCTATTCCAACCAAACTCAATTTTCTGATGTTAAAGTCCGACGCTGATCACGAATACATGTAGCTCTTTTCAAAATTTCAATTAGATCAAAAGTTATTGCAATAAAAAAGTTTTCACATTTTTTGGATATTTGGCAGGGGAGACGTCATGAACAGGGAAAAAATTTCTAACTCCTATTCCATCCAACTCAATTTTCTCATGTAAAGTCCGACGCTGATCACGAATACATGTAGCTCTTTTCAAAATTTCAATTAGATCAAAAGTTATTGCAATAAAAAGTTTTCACATTTTTATGGATATTTGGCAGGGAGAACGTCATGAACAGGGAAAAAATTTCTAACTCCTATTCCAACCAAACTCAATTTTCTCATGTAAAGTCCGACGCTGATCACGAATACATGTAGCTCTTTTCAAAATTTCAATTAGATCAAAAGTTATTGCAATAAAAAGTTTTCACATTTTATGGATATTTGGCAGGGAGACGTCATGAACAGGGAAAAAATTTCTAACTCCTATTCCATCCAGACTCAATTTTCTCATGTAAAGTCCGACGCTGATCACGAATACATGTAGCTCTTTTCAAAATTTCAATTAGATCAAAAGTTATTGCAATAAAAAGTTTTCACATTTTATGGATATTTGGCAGGGGAGACGTCATGAACAGGGAAAAAATTTCTAACTCCTATTCCAACCAAACTCAATTTTCTCATGTAAAGTCCGACGCTGATCACGAATACATGTAGCTCTTTTCAAAATTTCAATTAGATCAAAAGTTATTGCAATAAAAAGTTTTCACATTTTTATGGATATTTGGCAGGGGAGACGTCATGAACAGGGAAAAATTTCTAACTCCTATTCCAACCAAACTCAATTTTCTCATGTAAAAGTCCGACGCTGATCACGAATACATGTAGCTCTTTTCAAAATTTCAATTAGATCAAAAGTTATTGCAATAAAAAGTTTTTCACATTTTATGGATATTTGGCAGGGGAGACGTCATGAACAGGGAAAAAATTTCTAACTCCTATTCCAACCAACTCAATTTTCTCATGTAAAGTCCGACGCTGATCACGAATACATGTAGCTCTTTTCAAAATTTCAATTAGATCAAAAGTTATTGCAATAAAAAGTTTTCACATTTTATGGATATTTGGCAGGGGAGACGTCATGAACAGGGAAAAATTTCTAACTCCTATTCCAACCAAACTCAATTTTCTCATGTAAAGTCCGACGCTGATCACGAATACATGTAGCTCTTTTCAAAATTTCAATTAGATCAAAAGTTATTGCAATAAAAGTTTTCACATTTTATGGATATTTGGCAGGGAGACGTCATGAACAGGGAAAAAATTTCTAACTCCTATTCCAACCAAACTCAATTTTCTCATGTAAAGTCCGACGCTGATCACGAATACATGTAGCTCTTTTCAAAATTTCAATTAGATCAAAAGTTATTGCAATAAAAAGTTTTCACATTTTTTGGATATTTGGCAGGGAGACGTCATGAACAGGGAAAAAATTTCTAACTCCTATTCCAACCAAACTCAATTTTCTCATGTAAAAGTCCGACGCTGATCACGAATACATGTAGCGCTTTTCAAAATTTCAATTAGATCAAAAGTTATTGCAATAAAAAGTTTTCACATTTTATGGATATTTGGCAGGGGAGACGTCATGAACAGGGAAAAAATTTCTAACTCCTATTCCAATCCAGACTCAATTTTCTCATGTAAAGTCCGACGCTGATCACGAATACATGTAGCTCTTTTCAAAATTTCAATTAGATCAAAAGTTATTGCAATAAAAAGTTTTCACATTTTATGGATATTTGGCAGGGGAGACGTCATGAACAGGGAAAAAATTTCTAACTCCTATTCCAACCAAACTCAATTTTCTCATGTAAAGTCCGACGCTGATCACGAATACATGTAGCGCTTTTCAAAATTTCAATTAGATCAAAAGTTATTGCAATAAAAAGTTTTCACATTTTATGGATATTTGGCAGGGAGACGTCATGAACAGGGAAAAAATTTCTAACTCCTATTCCAACCAACTCAATTTTCTCATGTAAAGTCCGACGCTGATCACGAATACATGTAGCTCTTTTCAAAATTTCAATTAGATCAAAAGTTATTGCAATAAAAGTTTTCACATTTTTTGGATATTTGGCAGGGAAGACGTCATGAACAGGGAAAAAATTTCTAACTCCTATTCCAACCAAACTCAATTTTCTGATGTAAAGTCCGACGCTGATCACGAATACATGTAGCGCTTTTCAAAATTTCAATTAGATCAAAAGTTATTGCAATAAAAAATTTTCACATTTTATGGATATTTGGCAGGGGAGACGTCATGAACAGGGAAAAAATTTCTAACTCCTATTCCAACCAAACTCAATTTTCTCATGTAAAGTCCGACGCTGATCACGAATACATGTAGCTCTTTTCAAAATTTCAATTAGATCAAAAGTTATTGCAATAAAAAGTTTTCACATTTTTGGATATTTGGCAGGGGAGACGTCATGAACAGGGAAAAAATTTCTAACTCCTATTCCAACCAAACTCAATTTTCTCATGTAAAGTCCGACGCTGATCACGAATACATGTAGCTCTTTTCAAAATTTCAATTAGATCAAAAGTTATTGCAATAAAAATTTTCACATTTTATGGATATTTGGCAGGGGAGACGTCATGAACAGGGAAAAAATTTCTAACTCCTATTCCATCCAAACTCAATTTTCTCATGTAAAGTCCGACGCTGATCACGAATACATGTAGCTCTTTTCAAAATTTCAATTAGATCAAAAGTTATTGCAATAAAAAGTTTTCACATTTTATGGATATTTGGCAGGGAGACGTCATGAACAGGGAAAAAATTTCTAACTCCTATTCCAACCAAACTCAATTTTCTCATGTAAAGTCCGACGCTGATCACGAATACATGTAGCTCTTTTCAAAATTTCAATTAGATCAAAAGTTATTGCAATAAAAAGTTTTCACATTTTATGGATATTTGGCAGGGGAGACGTCATGAACAGGGAAAAATTTCTAACTCCTATTCCAACCAAACTCAATTTTCTGATGTAAATCCGACGCTGATCACGAATACATGTAGCGCTTTTCAAAATTTCAATTAGATCAAAAGTTATTGCAATAAAAATTTTCACATTTTATGGATATTTGGCAGGGGAGACGTCATGAACAGGGAAAAAATTTCTAACTCCTATTCCAACCAAACTCAATTTTCTGATGTAAAGTCCGACGCTGATCACGAATACATGTAGCTCTTTTCAAAATTTCAATTAGATCAAAAGTTATTGCAATAAAAAGTTTTCACATTTTATGGATATTTGGCAGGGGAGACGTCATGAACAGGGAAAAATTTCTAACTCCTATTCCAACCAAACTCAATTTTCTGATGTAAAGTCCGACGCTGATCACGAATACATGTAGCTCTTTTCAAAATTTCAATTAGATCAAAAGTTATTGCAATAAAAAGTTTTCACATTTTATGGATATTTGGCAGGGGAGACGTCATGAACAGGGAAAAAATTTCTAACTCCTATTCCAACCAAACTCAATTTTCTCATGTAAAGTCCGACGCTGATCACGAATACATGTAGCTCTTTTCAAAATTTCAATTAGATCAAAAGTTATTGCAATAAAAAGTTTTCACATTTTATGGATATTGGCAGGGGAGACGTCATGAACAGGGAAAAAATTTCTAACTCCTATTCCAACCAAACTCAATTTTCTCATGTAAAAGTCCGACGCTGATCACGAATACATGTAGCTCTTTTCAAAATTTCAATTAGATCAAAAGTTATTGCATAAAAAAGTTTTCACATTTTTGGATATTTGGCAGGGGAGACGTCATGAACAGGGAAAATATTTCTAACTCCTATTCCATCCAGACTCAATTTTCTCATGTAAAGTCCGACGCTGATCACGAATACATGTAGCTCTTTTAAAATTTCAATTAGATCAAAAGTTA
>BMAO01021901.1:0-170716 GCA_019973975.1 Trichonephila clavata
GGATAATACTTACTAAGACGAGATGTTCGTAATTTTATATAAACCTCGTTTAAAAAGAGATGAATATTCAACAGACACTTTCTTAAATTTCTGAGATAGATAGTTGAATTAGATGTAAAAACTGTTTCATGCCAAAAACTGTAACAATAAAATATTTTCGTCCTCACTATGGTATGAATCATACTATCATTTAATACTTAAAACATTAATGGTTTGTGATATTTCATATTCAGTGATATTGAAAATCTAAAGGAAGAATTTCAGTGAAGAATGTAGAAAAAAAACCATTGTTTAGAAATAAAATATTTCAAATAGTAAGAGATTTTCTTAAAATAACAAGAAATAATATAGTTCAATTTATATCAAAAGAGATTTAAACATTTTGTTTCGATATAACAGTATTTGAAATTTATATTCATGTTTTCGATATAAGCATAGTATATAAATATATTTTATAAGCTATACGTCTGTGTTGTTTCTGAATATGTATGTCATTTTAAATAACCTTTGAAACTAAGTCTGCGAGATATTTAGAAATATTGATAAAACAATGCTCAATTAAACTTTTATATATATTCAGCTATGAAATGTAATTCAACGGTGTACGAGCGACTTTTCTGTAGTGTGACTAGTTCTTGTATTATAATATAAATAACTAAAGTAAGTTATAATCAATATCACCTTTCTACTATTTATTCGTAACACATAAATAAAAATGTAAAGGTCAGGAATTTTTAGCATATATTACAAGAAAATCGGAACATAATCTATTTACGTCAATTTATTTTTACGATATATCAATCCAATATCAAAATGATTTAGTCAAAAAGAATGCCAAAGAGGAAGTCAAATTAAAGTTCCAACTTACTAAAAATTTTGAATTCTTGAACTTAATATTATTCCAATGGGATTTCTGTTTGCTCTCAGTTCTGAATATGATTTTTGACAAAGATAAATGTGAACTTTGTAAATAAAATAAAATTTTAGCCTTATTTTTACTGATTAGAAAGCTTTTGTTTATTTAAAATTTAATATCTATATAAACGGGTCATCAAATATAATGTAGTCAAATATGAAACGCTTCTGCAAAGAAGTCAACCACTGAAGATCTACGTTATCTAATGTGCATTTGTGTACATGCGTGCGTGTATCTGCATATGTGTGCGTGCGTGTGTGCACCAGGCGTCTGTGCGTGTATGTGCGCTTGTGCGTATATGTGCGCTTGTGCGTATATGTGCGCTTTCAGGCGTATATGTGCGTTGTGCGTATATGTGCGCTTTCAGGTATATGTGCGCTTGTGCGTATATGTGCGCCTGTGCATGTATGTGAGTGTGTGCGTGTATGTGTCTGGACGTGCGTGCACGTTTGGGGAGATTACATTTATTGATTGATTTGGATTTGATGATTGATTTAAGTTGATTGTTTTTATATATATATATATTTTGATTGATCCATAGATTTGTGTGTGTGGATTTTTTTATTTGTTTGGATTGATTCAAGAATGGTACAAGAAATATGCAGAAATAAATATTTGACCGTGTGTTAGCACATGCTGTAGTACTTTAATTTAAAAGTGGTTAGCCCCTTAATAGCTAAAATATTTTCCAAAATTAAAACAAAAATGAAGTTTTATAAAAATTTTATTATTTCCTTTTGATTATATTGTATTGCATTTCTATTAAATACAGAAGTCTAGACTTCAAAAGAAAAATTGAAATGTCATAGATTTAGCATTTCGTTCATTCGAAAATGGTCAGAATCATCACTTAAAACCAACAAAGGGAAAGTTGGAAGTCTTATAGCTTCAAAAATTGTATAATTTGAACTTGTTTTTAGATATTTCTTAGATTCCTGAACATATCTTAAGTAAAGTAACATATTATAGGTTACGTAAGAAAGCAATTTGTTCTTTATGCGAGTACAAACTAATAAATGTTTATTATTGTTTTGCGATATTTTTAAATAAAGTCTTATTATTATTGGTGAAACACACCAAACGATTAAGAAAAATTATTATAAGTCACCCTATTTAAAAATCATTGAATCTCGTTACTTCATGAAACTTTATTTTTATCACATTGTTTTTAAAAGAGTTTTGAGACAGTACACTGCTTAAGAAATCTTCTACATCAAAATCTTCTTGCAAAATATATATTAACTTTTTTTCCTTGTTGTTCTATGCTACATCTGCATTAGAAGTGAATAAAGATTTACATAAGTTTCTGGTTGTAGCTATGAACATTTCAAAGATTTTGCACCATAAAATCAAAATCTATAATCCATTTTTCTGAAATATTAAAGAAGTAATGCTATAATAAAAATAAGAGAAGAAAAACTAATTTATTTGGTACTACCACTTTCATAGCTGCTTTATCTACATCAGTTAAACCAAACATCACGTAGTTTTACTTATGAGAGTTCATCAAGGTTTATTACCTAGCAATTATAAGTGACATGAAGTAACAGATATTTTAATTTTTGTTTATGAAAAATTTAAATTGGTAGGTCACTTGATGAGGAAGATACCGAACTTGTACCCAACTCTCCACATGTCCAAATTACGCCAACGTGAAAATTTTGTATCTAGCGATCATCAATCCGTTACATGATGTGTTTTACGATTTGATTTCAGCAACAAAAGCTACCGATCCTGATACTAAATCACCATCAATCAAATTTGCGGGAAGAGAATTTGCAATCCAGTGTTATATGATGAGCTTAGATCGACACAACGTGTACTCTGATTCTACAGAGATCTTTTTAAAGAAAATAACGAAGATAACGTGGAGTAATAGTTAAGAGAAAAATACTCTAGTTTAAGTGAAATCTTCGTCATTCAACCTTGGTAAAATAACGAGTCTACCAACCAAAACTTTGTGAAGCTCTACAAAATAATTCGAAAACATCAACGATCCTAAGTTGAATTATGATTCCTGAATCTCTCCGTCTCAGTATAGCTGATATAACTTTCAACCGGAACGATATATTTTACGGTAACCTTCCACATAAGATTCACATCTTTCCCAATATGTATCATACATATTAGCTTACCGACCCGCTTCAGGGTATTTATGATGATTTTATAATTTTACTGCTTTATATATATGTATAACATATTGATACCGTCTAAGCCACAGTAATGTACTCCGAATTGATTGAAAATATATTTATACCCGTAACTGTCTACCTGTGATAAAAAGAGCAAACCTATCTATTTGTATTTTCTAAAATCTCTAAATTAAAGTTAAGAAGATGTTTGTCTTTTCGTAATCAAAAACTGCGATTCGCAAACCATCTTTGTTGAATCTCACCCGTAAATTGAAGACGCTAAGCCAAATTTCAAGTCTAAATCTATACAGAAAAGGTAAAGTTTATATAAATATCCCGTAATCCCGTTGCTGGGTTTTCAAAATACCGCCTAGCGATTAACAACAAAGAAAATGTGAACCAAATTTCTTCATTATAGTCCTAGCTCGAAAGTAGTTTTTGTCTACGGTCCTGTAATCTGCAACCTCCAGAACTTGATTGCTTAAATTTATTCTTAGTGATTCCTATTCAACAAAACATTATAAAATTTCGCATGGGTTCAAAATTAAAACCAGGAATTTTTCTAATCTCTGACCCCTGCGAACATCTTTGAGTCAACTATATTTTACTTGTTAAAGGAACTTAACATGAAAGGAACATGCCTACCAATTTTCAAGCAGCAGATCAAGTAGTTTAAAATGAAATATTTATCAGATTACGCTCTTAATCTCCTTAAATTAAATCTCTGAAGTTGATATTCGCGAAACCTCATTTTGTAGCGGTTTTACTACTTAGAAAGGAGTCTTGCATATCACAATCAAGACTGTACGATGCTCATACAGTTTAAAATGGGGATAATTATCATAATCCACTTGAGCCCGCAACGCCATTTGGTCTGTTTTCAAACCCATTTGTAGGGAATTGACATTTATGAAAGGAATTACATACAAAATTTGAAGACTGTTCGTCCAATTAATTAAAATGCAAAATTATCAATAACGCCCTTGAACCCGCAACACCACCAGGGTCGATTACACAAACACATTTTGCATGTGCATTTATCCATGAGAGTGAATCTACTTACAAATTTCAAATGTGTCAATAGTTTAAAATAGAAATAATACTTATATTCGGTCTAACTCGCAACCCTCTTGGGGCAATCTCCTTTCAAACCTCGTTTTGTAGGCGGATATTACTCCATGAAAGAAACATTCCTACCAATTCAAGAGGTAGGTCAAATATTAAACGAAATATTATATCTGTACGCCAATTATTCCCTGCAACCGCCACTTAGGTCTAGTTTCACAAAACCTTTATAGCTGGATCTTCACTCTATAGAGAAATCTTTATCAAATATAAAGATCAGGCTATATGTTTAAATGAAATAATTATCTTATACGCCCTTAACTCAACGCCACTTGGGGTCAATTTTCACGAAACCGCATTTTAGCGTATTTACCCGCATGAGAGAACTGCTTACTGAGTTTCAAGACTCAACGTCTAATCAACTAAAATAGGAATTATACGCCCTGAAACCCCCTGCCCCGCAAACACCCCTTTGGGGTCAATTCTTCCAAACCCATTTGTAGCGGACATTTACTCCAGGAAAGAAACTTACTCCACTCAATGCATGGTAGGTGAAGTAGTTAAAACGATTATATTAATCTATTCCTAATCCCCGCAATGCCACCGTTTCTGTTTACACAAACCCGTTTTGTAACTCATCATTATTCTACGAAAGGCCATATCATATCAACATAAAGATAGTACGTCATGCTTAAAATGAATAATTATCTATAAGCTTCCCTGCAACCACTTGGGGTCGATTTCGTAACTCATTTTGTAGCGACTACGAGAACGAATCCTATCACCAAACTATTGACATCAGAAGTAAATACAGGAAATATTCATTAAAGCCCTTAACCCCGTAACGCCTTTGCGGCTTGAACTGGAAAACTTTCTTAGTTGAGTTAACCATCTTATCAGCAGAACATAGTTCACAAACTCAAGTCTGTAGGTTGAATATTCAGAGAGATTATCGTGAAGTCAGTCTGTCTGTCAGTCAGAGTTGATTCGCTTTTTCTTTTATATATAGATATTCAAATTTTCAATGTTGAATAAAAGCTTTCTTCACTATTCAATTCAACACATTTTTAAACTTGTAAGTTTACATTGATGTTAATACAGTTTTCTAACATTTTTATTAATTAAATTTAAAATGAATAAATAGTAGCAAATAAAATAATAGTCCAACAGCAACAGAAAGGAAAATCGTCCAGCCCTCTGTCCCCTAACGAATGGCAGTGCTTAGACTTAATAAAAGTTGTGGGTTTGAATCCACGAGATTTCAAGAATGTGATTTTTATCTATACTATTTATTAGAAAATTAATATCATGAATAAATAGTTACAACAAACAACAAAAAGAATGTATCATATATGAAAAGGGAAATGGAAAAGCAATCAAATGCTTATTTTAAGTCACTTAATAGTGTATTTTGTCATATGTTAGCGCTCATATTTATATTAATTGTAACTATTTAATTAAAAGTAATAAAATAAAATTTTTCGTTGACCCATAAGTGAATCACTTAATTTTTATATTGTTTTAATAAATCACGAACTAATTTTATTCATTCTTATAAGTGCATTGTGTCTATTTTTTAATATTATAACGGGTCCTGTAAAACTATGTAAAAAAATTTTTTAACTAGACGTCTATATTACAGATTATTGTAAGGTTTAAACAGGAAAGTTTATAAGAAGAAATATCTTGAACACATCTTGGAAAACAGATCTCTTATAATTTTTTGTTGTTTTATCAAAAAATAGTTATAATAAGTTTTATATAGATAATATAGTTTTGATATACAGAAAGTTTTGATAAAAACTCGTGGAAGATAAAAAAACATCTCGTTTCTTGTATACTTTTAAAAGACGAAAGGACTTAAATGTTTTTATGTCTCGTAAAAGAACATCTACTTCACTTTTGGTGTTGTTTTGTTTTAGAGTGAAATGGTTTTTATGTCCACTAAAAACATCGTAGGGACGTTTTCTGAACAATAAAACCTAAACTTGGTATAAACATATCTAAATTTTTAAAAGGCAAGAAAGGATATTTTTAACTCTACTTTCTTGTTATTTTTATTTTCTTTAACAAAACAGGGTCTCTTTAATAAGGAAATGCTTCTGATATATTTTGTCAAATCTCTATTTCACCTATTATTTGAAGAACCGTAGTCTTGTATCTGACCAGTTAGTTATAATGATTTTCTAATGGCTTGATCACAGATGGTCAATGACTGACCCAGTTAGTTAAATTTTTCGGTTTAATGGCTTATGATGGTATATAGACTGACCTAGTTAGTTAATGATATTCTAAGGCTGAATTCATGAGTCAATGCGACTGAACCTGTTAGTTAATTGATTTCATGCTTTAACGCGATGGTCATATGATAAAGACACTACATGTACTTCCAATGAATCTGCAAAGACTTATCTAACTAATGTACTAGTTGTTGCATCAAAGCTTCTAAAAATAAAAATTTGAAGGATTTAACTTTTAAAAATTTACTTTGGTACATGAATTTTGTCTACCATATGTGCATTTTATTGTGTCAAATTTGTATTTTAAGAGAAGTATTCAGGAAAGATCAAAATTGGCAACAACAAGCGGGATGAACTGATTGTTGCTGGAACCAACTGATTGCTTATCTGTAGACTAGGACGTCACATTAGAGATTTTGCACTGATTCAAAACACATAGTTTATATCATTATCATGTGATCATGACATCACTAGAATTGATCCTTATTGGCAACTTATACAGACACAAATTAAAAAAGCGGAAGTTCAAAAATACAATAGTATACTGCAACATCTATACAAATAAATAAAATTAATGTGTCATTGTATTCAACATATTGTAGCTTTTTACTTAATGACAAAGCTATACTGGTACTCAACAAAACCAATTTTAAAATCTTCTGTCTGTTGTCTGTCTGTTCGTCTGTTCGTCTGTCGTCTGTCTGTCTGTTCCGCTAATCTCGAAACGGTGCGCTGATTTTAAAATTTACATGGAAGTTACATTAACGGGGAGTAATATAGCTATATTTTTATTCCTGTATTCTCTGGGAACGGAAACTATACAGGGAACGTGAACTGAATGCCGATGACAGCGTTGCTATATAAGTTCGTTGTTTGCCTCTGGCGACCGATGCTCTTCAGGAGCATAACAGTGTTGTATCGCAATGATAATATTTCGCGCAACACGTGCCATAATTTTATGAATATCCACTGTCAGTTTATAGACATCGGGCTGTTTGATGCACTTATGCAACAAATCAAGCTTATGTAAAACATGCAAGAAACAAAATGATAAGTGTTTGAGTAAGAGTTTTAATCCCTTTTTATTTACATTTTTAGTTCAATATTTAAATAATAGTATTATAATCCCAACCATATCTATACAAAAAATAAATTGAAGTGTCTGTTTGTATTTCCAAATCATCAGCTTTACTAATGCACTAAAGTATACGACTCATAAAAAACGCATTTTGGTAAAATTTTATTCGTCTGCGAGAATATCATAACAGATATATTTATAAACATCATGAATACCCAGCGAAGCGGAGGTAACGTTAGTTATTATTAATATTGTTGTTGATGTTTTGGCGTCATTCGTAAGAGAATTTACACACCGCACAATTCAACTTAAATTACATTTACTGTGTGATGGATATCGACACACAATTCAGCTAATACCTCCATCACCACCATCAAAAATAACAATAGTTTTCTATTTTTCCACTTAATTTCTGATAGATTGTGTTTATGTTCTAAAATTAAAACTCAGAAATGACAAAGTTGTGAGAAAGATAGCAATTTTACTCACAGAATAATCAAATAAGTTTATTGAGATTTGAATTTCATGTGTAAAAGTTAACACTTATACTTAAGAAGCAGTGAGATGAAGAGTCCGTACCATTTCTACTTTAATCACCTGATCGTCATTTTCGTATTTTATCCAAAGCGTTGTTAAATTTAACATGTCACCAATTGGTTTTATGTCACCAATTGGCTACCAGTTAGAGTGCTAAACTGTGCGCGTGAGTTAAAATTTGGCGAACTTATAAAAGTTCAAAGATTCTTGATGGTATTCAAGCTCTCGCTACTCCCCAGTACCCTGATGAGAACCAAATTCAGGAGATGATCATTAATGTAGCGACCATTACACATTCTTAATAAACACTTTAAGTAGGGGTGGCGGTCGCTGAAGGCCAAATGGATCCCAGTTCAAAATCTCGATCATGTCCACGTCAAACACCAGGCCTACCACCATACACTACCATTATTCATTTAGTCGAAAGGAAGCAGTTGGTCGAGTTGGTTTGTATCTAGGTTTGTGAGATTGTGCGTCACGCACATTTATTTGTTACGAGTTACCTTTTGTACCAGTATTTTACAACGTATAGATCAGGGATTCCCAGTGGGGTCTATATGGACCCCCAGGGGTCTATTACGACTTTCAAGGGGTCCACGTAAGCGAAAAAATCATTTGGGGATCCATGAGACGTAAATGGGGGTGTATATTAGTGGTTTCTACTGAACCAGGTCGTGGCTTTAATTTTAAAAGAAAATTTATTCAAGTGGAAGCAGATATTACCTATTTAACAGATTTATTTACTAAATTTAGTAAGATTAATTTGCAGTTATAAGGTGACAGCATAAATTTTATTAAAAAATGCAATATTTCAGGGTTTTTTTTCTAGAATTAGGCTAAATTAGTGTAACACTGGAGGTCGCGAATTTTCTCAATTTGTCATAGATAATCAGGACATTTTAATCAACGTTCAGCGTTTAAATGCCCTTTATTTAGATCTTGAAACTAGGTTTGAAAATGCTTTGCATTACCATAATCACAATCAATTCATATGGTCACAATGAAAAAGAAATTCATATTACAATAAGAACTGATCGGAATAGGCTCGAACGAAGATCTTAAAGTAAAATTCAGAAACGGATACAAGCAATTTTGATTTTAAAAGGACATAGCTGTTATAGAATATCATAAGAAAGTTTTTAATTTGCTTTTCCTAGCGAGGAATTTCAGCATGGTTGCCAATTTCCAAAACAAAAAAGAAAGAAAAGGAAAAAACTGCTCAATACTAACAGAGGAGTTTTAGGATTAAACCTGAAAAGATTGATGCCAAATATTTGGGATTTCTTATTAAATCACCAGATTCATCCCTCCCATTAAAAGCATTTGTTAGTAGTTCAGTTTGTGACTCATCTATACGCGTCCTTCCACTAACCCTCTTGGGAATTCTTTTGGTCCAGCATTTTCAACCAATCTTCTCCGAAATGTAGAAAACGTGATATGCAAATAAGGTTTAATATATATATTCTTTCTTCATGTGTTTGAGGGTTAATGAATTGTGAATAGATTAGAAGTGAAGTAAATTGGCAGTGAAACGTATACGTAAACATAGTAAGAAGCAAGAAGGTTGGATATTAAGAAAGTGATAAGTTAAGCTAATGAAGAAACGTTAAAGTCTAATTACAATTGATTAGAAGACTGCCTAAAGTTAGGTATTGTGTCACTTCGTCTTAAGTTAATCATTAGAGCGTTATAGTAGTAGTGAGGACATTAAGTATTTAAGCTCTATGTAAACTAATATTAAAAGTAGAGCTGCATGATTGAATATATTCTCTCCAACGCGACTCTCGTCTCCCTCTTGCTCTATTACTGATTTGAATTATCTTGTTTAAAGTATTGATTGTGTCTGAGTTGATTATAGTGATAAATAAAATAACTGGAATTTATCATGTCGTATGATCTTTTAGTTCCTTTTACACCTCTAGCAGGGTCACAGGGTAGAAAAGACGTAAACGCGTTTCAAGTTACTTTGTGTATTAATTAAATTTTAATCTAATTAATTGACATGTGCTTCTTAAGATTTAAAAACCTTATACTTCAATACAGTGAGAAATTTAATTCTTTTAAGGTAATTAGCTCTATACTAGCTGTCAAAAAGACATTTAAGTTGAAAAATTTGAAAAAATTCAATATTAGTTAAGAGGGATCTGTCACTAACCAAAAAACATGGCAAGGGCATACTTATTGGCAAAATACTTCTATAAGGCAAAACTTCCAATCAATTGCAAAATACTTCTATAAGGCAAAACTTATTGGGAACCTCTGCTGTAGACTGTCCACTAAAAAGGATTGCAGGTGGGGCCTACTTTTGCACTGGAGCCCAGGACTTTAAAAAGACTTAAGACGTCACAGGCGTGTAGCAAATAACTACTTAATCACCTCTAATAAAAATGGATTTGAATAACAGTTGTAAAATTGCAGATTTTTTTGACAGAAAACAAATGTTGCATAAGATCTACATCGAAAATAATAATCACTAGAATAAATAAAAAATCACCTTTTGAAGTTGAGTTGAATTGAGCTGTACAATATCCACTGCACTAGTAAAGAAACATTTCGTAAGATACGGATTTAATTCAATGGTATTTTAACAGTTTTTGCATCTAGTTAGAAAAAAATATTGCTGAATATGTATGGCTTGTTTTAACTTATTTGATAATTGATGCTTCATGTCTTCGTATGACTGTCTTTTTTCTTCCCAAATGAGATTTTTGTCTTAATGTATTAGTGCAGGGAAGGCGAAATTTCCTTAATCAAAAATTAAACAACTCGCACATTGGGAATCAAACAATATTTTTGAAGTACCACACGATCATTTATACTTCATACCACTTGTGTTCCGAAACCAATGTCCTCCTTCATCGATATTCACGTCTGGTTTAACGTCCTGGACCATTAATCAGAACGACTGTGTTTCCTGAATTCTTTGAGAAATGAAAGGAGTAATGGAAAAAAATGTTGTTTTCGCTACGAAAACGAACATAAATTCATCCATCCACGTTCGGAATGGTGTTCCATTCGAATGAAATTTTGCTGAAAGGTGTGGACAAAAGCAAACACATGTTAAAACGTGAACCACGGAATTCATAATCGAGTCAATTGGTGGTGTTTACATAAAAGAGTGGAAAATGTGTCTTCTGAATAAATAAGTTGGGGGGAAATCTCTGAGGCTTTCAAGAAAGATTATTTTCTCATAAATGTGTGATCAGTTTGAAGTTTGCCTCATGAATAATAAGTTACCAAGTTAAGACGTGTTTGTGGTTTTCAAAACCTTTGTGTTGCAAATTATTGTGCTTGTGTGTGGGATAACACGTTCATTCTGTAACTTTTTTCCACCCTTTCGTTCACAACATTAATTTTAAAACCAGAGTGAGTTTTAGAATAATAAGTTACTTTGGCAAACAAGTATCGACGTATTTGCCCAGTGATTTTGGAGAAATTCTTTAGTATCTCGAAGGAGCTTAGACTTGATTATACATACTTGCAAAGTAAAATTAGAGAATTTTTGCATTTACAAAGAAAAATAAAGAAAGCTTAAACATTACTATGTGCTGTTTGAAAACCAACAATATGAATGTTATTTGATTTAACCTTTAAAATGAGTTTAGAAAATCCTCTCTTTCATGATTATAATGTCCATCACACTGTCTTTTGAGCAATGTGGAAGTTCTCTAGAGTACTATTTTTCTGGCTTATGAAGAAGAGAAGTTTATGTTTGTCACCATTTCTGACTTTATTAATATTTTACTCATTGTGGTTTCTCTATGCCTTTTTAACATGACCTTTAAGAACTGAAGAACACCAGGAATGAATAAATTCTGCATATATTATGAATTTTTCACAATCGCTACTTATTGATATTTTTTTATTAATATTTTGTATCTATTTTTCAATTCCTACTATTAGTTTACACTCTCGCTATATATGTGTACCTTGTTCAAATTTTCAATCGTTCAATCGTTTTTTATTCATCCACATTTAATTTTATAAAACTAATTGTTTTGTTTTTTGATGCCATCAACAAAAGCTCTTAAAAAGTTTAAATGAGGGTAAATTGTTTCTATGTCACAAATTGGTGTGAAAGTATGTAAAATTGCAAAGCAACTTAGAATATCGAACAGAAGCGTAATAAGGATATATAAAGAATATTTAACTAAAGGTAGCACAAGGCCGCCCATCCGGTATAGTGGTCAGTGAAGCTGACTGCGGTGCCGCAGGGACTGGGTTCGAATCCCGGAGAAGGCATGGATGTTTGTGTTGTAATCCTTTCTTCTGTCTGTGTTGTTTACCCCCGTGTTATACGTTCGGTGGTGCACGGGGTTTATAAATGTTAAAAAAAAAAAGGTAGCACAAAAGCTTCATCATCTAGGGGGACACAGACCCCAAAAAATTACAAAACGTGATGATGTAATCGAAAATCAGGGCGATGAACTGAAAAAGCATTTAAGACAGTTTAATACCCTTTCAAAGAATTAGAAATACCACTTCATAAACCCTGATCCTAAATCACTGTAGAGACATGTCTGAAGCTTATTCTATCACTACCACGAAGAGTTAATGTTCTATACAAAGCAAAAGGCGGAAGCATCAAATATTAGATGAGGTGTTAAATCATTTGACCAGTATGTTTAGTTGCCCATCAAAATTGTAGCATCATGAAAAAAGGGTGGTATAAATTCGCATGAAAGGAAGAAAGTGCCGGGATATGCAAGTAATTATCATTAAAGCGCAATCAAATGACGCCGGAGGGAAGAAAGGATATTTCCTTTCATTTAAAGGAGTATAAATTTGAATTTTTTTAGATTCTGTTATTTCAAATTCAAGTTTTAGAAAGACTATTTACAAAAAAGTGACACTATCAATCGAATGTGCCAGTTATATAGATTAATTGTGAAATTTCACAATTTTGTGAAACGAGAAACCCTTAACAAGAATACCAGTACTTCGCTCATCAAGTTATTCTACTAGTATTTTAATAGCCTAAATTCATATGACGTAAAAGTCCCATAATAAATGCAATCACGTGTTTCTGGCCAATCAGTTTATAAATTCATGTTGAGACGGATTTATACGCGCCATTTTTCTATTAATCCTTTTGGGGAAACTTTTGGGGCTGGAATTCACGTTATTTCACAGCCTCTCAAGAAGAAACCATGATATTCAAATTAGTGTGACTATATAAAGTCTAGGTTTTGTAGATGTAAGGTAGAAGGAGCCGGGGATCTGTTGCGGTAATACGTAAGTGCGAATATTAGAATATTTCACTCACGAATATAGCGCGAATTAAGGAAGTAATTGCTAAGAGATTAAATTATTAGATTGAGGGGATCTACGATAGATGAAATTAGATTCAGTTATCGGTTCATGAGCGCTTGTTCTCCTTGTCTAGTTCACGTAGTCGGGTTTACTCAGAATTAGTCATTGAGATTAGATTGCTCGCTTTATATATCACTCCTAGGGTTTCCTTTTGTAGTTTCACTTGTGATTGTTTAAGTGTGTTTGAAGAGAAATAAATTAATTGTTATTATGGAAGTTTCTGGTGATGCTTTGTCCCCCCCCTCCACACACACACCTTTAGGTAGGCAAGACTGTGAGAGAGGGGTGCCGAATAGGCCGAAACCCCCACAATGTGACTTCATAGTCCCATGATCAATGCGATCACGTGCTTCCAGCCAATCAGCTGTTGCGGATCTCTGTTGCCAACTGTAGCTCTTTATTTAAATTTTTGCATTAAAAAACACATATTTGTCATCAATAAGATTTTTGTAGTTTTGAAACTTTTTTGAAGAATTTTAATACTTGAACATCTTTTGCAATTATTTAATTAGAAATTTTTCAAGATTTCTCGAGTAGAACAACAAGTACAAGTCTAATGTCCGTTTTGAATTCAACGGAGATCACGTGATTACATTTATCATGTGATCGTCATGAATTTAGTTCATTAGCACATGAATAATCAACAACCTGTTTCCATGCAATTTATAGTTTTTTATCACAGAATTATTTTTACTTACTTTATGTAATTAATTTCTGAGATATTCGATACTACGTTATAAATTAATTCCACGCCTATCTAACCACCTACTATGATGCAGCGAGTCTTCAGTCTCCAATTTCAGAACCATCTTAAATTATGAATTCATTAAAGCCTCTAAAGAGTCCCTCTTTTAGAATTCCATCTCGCTTAAAAGGGCCATTAAATAATATTCACCACTTCGTTACAGAATCGCGATCGATAAATTGCCAAGCACTTCTGGCAGTTCTCTCTTTTTCCTCCTCCTCAAAAGACACCCCATTCAATTCTCGTTCGTCCCTACTTAAGCCGAAATCAAACGAAAGGACCAGGGCTTAAGATGTCTTGGCGAGAGAAAAGGGAAAAAATTGTTACACAAGAAAAGTTCACCTGTAATTAATTAAAAGTTGAAAAGGCGAGGAGAAGAGAAATAGATGTTGAAGTTTTCCGCCTTGAAACAAAGTGAAGAGATCTCCTCGAAAAGTGGTGCGAAGTGAGATGGATTGTAGGGTGGAAGTTTCTCGACTTGAACCCGAGTGAATAAAAAAATAAAGGAGTTAAAAGTGCCAACTGCATTCGCTTTTATATAACGTTAATGAATTTTAAGGCATTGAAGCACTTTTTTCCCACACTTAATGTTGTTAGTAAATGGCAGATTATATTATACATACACTTGAGTGATTTTCCTTTCTGTCCAATGTGGCTTTTGGACAATAAGACGAAGGTCAAAATCCCACTTTTAAATTGAAGATCCATACTCAATGCTCTTTTTCGTTAAATACAAGGTGGTCCCGAATTTATGGTACAAACTTTAATGGTAGATACAAAACACTGTAACAATAATTTATTGCATAGGAATGCATGGACGGGGACGTGGTAAAGCAAAAACAGGGGAAATAAAAGGAAAGAGAGATGGAGTTATTGGATGGTAGCATTGCCACTAGAGGCAGTAGATGTCTGGCAACCATTCAATATGATGCATCTCAGTAGGGGAAAGCCTAATTCCCCATTGTGCTGACATCAACGAAGGGAGACTTTGTGACGGATCTATAAGCGTCCTTCAATTAATCCTCTTGGGAAATCTTTGGGCTATCATTCACAACCAACCCTTTTGGAAGAAGAAACCGTGATATGCAGATTAGGTCAGTTATATATAGTATAGGTTTGCTAGCTAGTGAGAGATATAGATGAAAAGGTGGATAGATTAATAGAGGGATAGAAATAGGGATTAATAGGGGTTACTTGGGGATTGAAACATAGAGAAGCTGCCGATAAGGAAAGATATCTACCGACCAGGTATTTGTAAACATTGATAGCGCGTTTCGGGCATAAAATAGTTGAAGATATTTAAGTGATGGTTTGTCACCATAGATAAATTGTAAATCAAATATTAGAGTAGTGGATTGATCCATAAAAAGAGGATCAATTTAATATAAGTCTTCCTAAAATTCGTGTCTCTTGTTGTTAAATCCCCTCTGCTCTTTATTGGAACATCTCATCTTATTTGAATACTTGAATTGTATCTGTTGATAATTAGTGTGCTGAATAAATAGTTGAAAAGTACTATGGCAAGTCGTCCTTCACTTCCTCCCATACCTCTACCCGGATCCGAGAGTATGCCTCAAATGTTTTCCTTTACGTATGCCGAAAAAGCAGATATGCATTACACGTACGACTGTGCAAATGGTAACGGCATAGCGCGCATATCACGTATCATGCGCTGCTTCCTGATCGACGAATGCTGGATCACATAATTTTAAAGCGATGTGCACATTTACCTGACTGCAACTTTTGGGGTACGACGAATTGGGCGTGGTGGACCACTCCCTTGGCCACCCCGATCTCCCGATTTATCAAGTCTCGATTACTTTTTATGAGGACATCTGAAGATTCTTGCTTATGCGACTCCACTTGGCTCAGATGAGGTTCTCTTTGCTCGAATATCTGAAGCTGCTGCATATGTGGTGGAAATACCTGGCATCTTTGAACGTGTACGCCAATCTCTCCTCCTACGCTTTCAAGCGCATGTATCACTTCTGGAAGACAAATTTTTGAAAAGTGATATTGAAAACATTTCACTTGTCAACGACATTTTCCCTAAACACTTTGTTTTTCCTTTCGTCTCTTTTTGTGTGTGTATGTGTGTTTGTGCCTCACCGTGTCCCTTGCGCCCATACATTCCAAAAAATGAATTATAGTTACAATGTTCTCAAAACATTCTGTTTTCAAAACGAAATTTGTCTTTAAAATTTTAATAAATTGGAATAAAATATATAGCACATATATAATTTTTCTTGCCATTATTTCTTTCCCAATATAAAAAAAACTTCTTCTTGATGCTGCAATAAATTAATTCATACACAAGATATAACTGTAGAAACGTTCGTAAAAAAGTTTAATTTAACTGAAGAGAAGTGCCAAGAACGGATTTGCATGGGGGGTCTCCCCCAACCTTCCAGCGCTTTTCTCGAAAAACCCGCTCACGTCATAGATCGTGATGCTATATATTTCTTCAGTAATTTCCAGAATAATCCACATGGTCGCAAACATTGTCGAAAAGTCGTCAAATTTGTTCGCCAAAAATGAGGATTACTTGGTACTAAATTGATGTACTTATTAAAATTTGGAGATGATTTATTGAATTATATTTTTTGCTGCTTACAATACATCGAGAGAAAAAATGGAACTACATAGCAAATGAAAATTATAGTTTTACAATTTGAACAATGAACAATTGTATAATTTTGTGCAATGGGGGTTAGTCCGGCTGTAGGTGGACAGGGAGGTACAAAAGTATATGTAAACAAATATTTAAATATATACTAGAAGTTGAATAAAATTCTTATTTCTGTCTGAGAATAATAATAATAGATTACAGAAAATAGAGTTAAGCAAAACAAATTTTGTAAGGTAGGTAAGGTGGCTATTTTTGTAATTTAGTTCTCACAATATTAAACGTAATCAAATTCTCTTAGTGTCAACTGTATTATAATTAAAAAATGAAAAAATTGGCAGTTATAGAGACTGCCGATAGAAGTGAAAACTTAAAACTTTTAGTATGAAAATTTGAAATTTCATAATGTTTGAATTAAAATTATCAACATCAATCTGGTTTTTACATCTATTGACACTCCGAGCAACAACTAAATGCATGTTTATATGGTTTTTTATTATTCGAATATATTACGGGCTGTAAAAGATCATGACAAAATATAAATACAATTCAATTGAAATAACAATTAATATGCTATCATATTATTCATGGATAGTATTTGTATCTACTTAAATTTCAATGTACTTGATTTTTAACAGTATTTTAATTGTTTGCATCATTGTCATCATTAATTTCAACAATACTTAGACTTTTTGTAGTTTCAATCATTTCATTTTGTTCTAAAAATGATACAATAGGCGTATGGTAACTAAAGTAAGAAAGGAAAATGTTTGATTCAAATTTATCTAAGTATCGCGTGTGAAAAAACCGCATCGATCGTCCTTTTATATTTTGTAGTACTGAGTTTTCGATCATTGGACATATTTAAATTAAGTGTTTCATTTAGAAATTCAATTAGTGGTAGATTTTTATCATCTGCAAAGTTAATATTGAATTCTCCACTTAAAATCATCGGTACACTATCATATTTTTCGCCAAATATTTTATCGAGTATTTCAGAGCCTTCTTTTGTATCAATCATCAAATGTTCGAATAAAAAGTGTTGTATCTGTCCCATAGATTTTCCATGCGAAATATAAACGGCAACCATTAACATGTATTGCCCATTCTCGGAATCGCAAAGAGCAACGCATATTTCGCCTATATCAGAAACATTAATACCAATGCTTCTAGTGAATTTAGTATGTATGTCCATATGTGAAGTAATGAAGTGTGACGTATCTTGAGTACTGTGATAAATAGCTAAGCCTGCTGCTGGAACTTCGGGTCTTTCATAACTTACAACGAAGTTGAAATTCGGAATATCAAGTGGTTCATCATTTTTATACGAATTTCCGACAAAAGCAGAACATTTGACTTTTTTACGATAGCATCATTTTTTCGGTCAGCTCCATGCGGATGCAAACTTTGACAATTGAATGAAAATATCGATAATCCTTTCTTGTTGGAGATCAATTCTAGAAAAGTTTTGGTGACCGTTTGTAGTGTATTGTTTTGTAACCTTTTCAATTCTAACGTTAGATCCTCTCGATGACTTGTTGATCTTTTATGATGTTTATCTATTTCTGGAGCATTTAGAGGTGTTCCTGTTCTACCAATCCAAAATTTCCAGTTGCTGCTAATATTTTCTTGAGTAACAAAAAAAAAAAAATGAATCCTCGTTACTCTTGTTACAGCTACGTAAACCGATTCGGTGAAATTGTTGAATCGGCCACTGGTCCGTCAAATTTTGAAAAAACACCAATTTGGCGCGTTTTTGCGCGTTGTGTTTTGGAGTAGCAACCCTATCACAACACGATCCGACTTCTTCCTCGCTGGTACAAAACCAATAGGGTTACCAGAGTTGGCGCACTTATCAATTTGGCGAGAAAACCCTTGGCGGGATAAGTGGCTGATTCGAGAATTCAACCACTAATTCTCTAGGACCGGGGTGGGCATTACGTCGATCGCGATCGACTGGTGGACGCCAAGACATTTTGAGGTGACCTCCTAAAAATTTTACCAGTTAGAAATTATATACGGA
Source organism: Trichonephila clavata (assembly GCA_019973975.1). NCBI lineage: Eukaryota > Metazoa > Arthropoda > Arachnida > Araneae > Nephilidae > Trichonephila > Trichonephila clavata. The sequence continues at coordinate 18,676 of BMAO01021901.1, forward strand.
AAATTCAAGATTGGCTGATAGTGCGCAGACTAAGCCTTCTACTGACTATAGCAACGAAAACTAACTTTAGATAAAAATGTTTTATTGTTTTAATGTATTTTGAATTGTTTTATAATAAATATGTCATTTGATATTATATCTGGGGCTATTATTATTAAGTTTGTATCTTGCGTTTTGCTTTATACGCGGTTTTAAAAGTGTTGTTTTTTTATTTTAGTTCTGTAGGTAAGTACATATATTTCATACTTATTATTAAGTTATAATAATAACCTTTTCCTTACCTCACCACACCTACGACATTGGGCAGTAGCGTACATAAGAATTTTTAAAGGGAAGGAAGGGGTCGAGGGATGAAGGTCTAACATTCACGTATCATACCTCAATAAGCAGCTAAACATTTTTTTTTTATTTTGGCAATTGTCAGAACAAAAATAGCAAAAAATAAATTACTGAATAAATAATTAGCATTAATAAATAAAAAAATGACTAATATCAAATACTTACTAATATTTTACATTCTTATACATGGGACTATAATGAATCGGGAAAAAATGAAGGGTTATGAGGGAGGGTCAGGACCCGTGCACCCTCCCCCGCTCTTGTGTGCGCCACTGACACTGGGTGGATCGCAACTCCTTGAAAAAATTAAAAGTAGCCCACACCCTAGTAAAGTTTGCCCACCCCTGCTCTAGGATGTTTGCTATCGTATTTGTAGACAATAGCATCATAAGTACCTCCCTGTGATTTGTGAATAGTCATTGCCAAAGCAGAAATTAAGGGGGAAATGTTAAGGATCGAAGCAAATATGAAAAACAGATATTTAAAATAACCCTAATTCCCTGACAATATTTTTTCGTAAATTTCTAATAATAAAATCGAATGATATAAAATTATAGATAATCATTTTGCAAAATATAGAAAAGCCTACGTTTTATTTTTGACAATTTAAATTAATAAATAATGATTTCGAAATATTAAATTTTTAAATAAAATAAAATATTTAATGAAATTAATGTCGAAGCCGTTTTCATTATTTCAAACTAAAGATTTTAATGATATAAGGTAATAAACTATAATTTTGCATTTTAAACCATATTTTAAAACTTCAACATATTAATATTGAATTATTATTAGATTTTATAAAAATTTTAATTTCAAAATCCACGATAAAATTATGATTGAACAACTAGATGTCTGTTTTACCACGGAAGTAAGAAAACATCTAAACCACTGTGAAATACTAATCCGAATTGCGTGATGCATTGCAGAGGTTAAATATTAGAAAATAAATAATATAAAATTTTCAAACTCCAAAATAAATGCGAGTATTTAAAATGATTTTCTGTTATTTATTTTTTATCTTAAAAATATTAGTATGTTTATTTAGTAATCACTATTGTACTGCACAATGATTCTTCAATTAAACGATTCAAATAATAATCAAACAAAAACACTATTTTAACAATGCACAGTAAATACACATTGAACTTTTCACTAAATCCTTTCAATTTTACTTATAAACACAGCACTATATATGTCAGCTGTCTAGCTACAGATTACTGTTATAAGCATGTCGGTGACGCGAACGCACGAGATTTCACCCATCCAAAAAGTGTCTAAGGCAAACAGCACACTGCGCGTGCGCCAGTCAGAGCATGTCGGTGACGCGAACCCATAAGATTTTCCCCTACCAAAAAGTGCCCAACGCCGCTAAAGAAGTTTTCACTTCAAAAATTTCAAGCAAATTGATATATTATTAATCAGACTATCTCAAATCAATCATATTACAAAATAAAACTTTTATTTTTATTCCGTTCCTATGGCAACACATTCGTTGAGTTATGCTTATTTGGAAGCAATGTTTCAAGGGTTGATGCCCTGTGAAATATTTTTTGCATTTTACACAGTCTCAGATAATTTCTTTCTTAAAATTCTAAGCTCTTACTACAGATAAATGTAAGGTATACGCAGAAAGCTGTGCAAGTAAAAATAAAAAATTGAATTTTCTCTCAAAATTGAACTAAAGAAACAAATGTAATGAAATTACAACACACATCAAGGTTTGATAATAATCTCGATAGATAGATATGAATTACTAGTAAAAAACTAGAAAGTAACGATGTTGTTTTAATATCAGAGAACACTTATTTACGTCAGTAATGTAACTTACCATTTAGTTGCATAACTGAAAATAATGACTTTCATCTTATGAAAATAAACAAGTTAGCGTTGTTGAATAAAATTATCTGGAATAAATTGAAAATTTCACTTTTCAAAGTAAAAGATAAAATTAGAAATTGGCATGCAAAAAGAAAATATTTCCAGATTTTTTAATGTAAATCAAATAATTTTTTTTAAAAATTAATTAAGAAAATCTTTAATTTTACGCTGAAAACAATACATACTTTTGTTTTTCCTAAAACAATTACACGATATAATTTAATTCACCTTTTCTAAGAGTGTTATGTTTTTATAAATTGAAATTTGATTTTTTTTAAAAATATATACGTTTGTATTAAAGGATACGTTGACTAGTTGACGAGATTTTAAATGAGATGTGTGCAGTCGTTAACATAATTGGTAAAGATTTACAGCACGAAGACATTCTCAATTGAGTTTTTAATTATTTGTAAATGGGCAAGCAACGTGGCATTCGCTTTACACTGCAAATTGGAATAAAAAAAGATTGGGGGAAACGCGATCGAAACTTTTATAGCTTGATAAAGGGGAATAACACGGATTTCTGCTTATTCATTAGTTTTTTAGGTTTAATATATTAACGAATGGACAATTTTATAGTTAAATTTAAAAGGATTAAATTCTGAAAGAGATAAAAAAAAGTGATCGGAAGTTTGTGCGACTAGAAAATCAAACTATTTATCATTTGAAACCAGTATATTTACAAAATTAAATCAAAGTATGCGACTAAATCAAATTTGATATTTAAAAAAAAATGTACATCTGTGATTTTGAATACCCAAATCTTTTCTTTACGCGATAGATATGTAAAAAAGCAGGCGTAGAAAGATAAGCCGCCTTAAGTAAAATTGAGGATAAGGTACATGTGTGTTATCCTAAAACCGTTAGAGAAAATAAAGAATTATGTTTAATTTAAAAACCGTTTAAAAAGTACGGAAAACTGTAAAAGCGCTGATATACATACAAATAATATAACATGTGCAATTTTAACGAGTGATAAAACGTAAAACACATAGATACATAATTAATTCTAAGATAATATGCAGCAAAAAAAAACTTTTAAATTAAAATTAAGAAAAGGAAAATCAAAAATCAAAATAGAAATAAACTATATGTGGCTGTTAACATGATGCGCTGCTTACATGTGTATTTTGAGCTAATAAACTTAAGCAATTTAATGATGTAATATATTATGTAAATATACCTTACGACGAAATGAGTAAGAGTTACCGAATAAGGGAATTCCCCAGTAGCTATTACACTGTAGAAGACTGGCTGGTTCTCTTGAAGTGTAGTGAAAATCGGAATTTATTTTTTACGTTGGTACCAAAAACTGCAATTTGTACTAGACCGTTCATGTCGCGTGCATAATTATAAGCCAATGACATAGAAATCGTCTAAATAAAGTTCTCAAGAAAGGCAGGCCATTTTTTTAAGCCATGTAACTTCAAATTCAGGTAAAAAAGAGGGTGTATATGTCAGTCCAAAAAAATTCAGCATCAAAAGAAAGTTTGACAGATATTTTTTTTATAGTTTTGCCGACTCATATAAACATCAAACTCAGCCCTCTCTTCAATTCTCCTATCAAATTCAGTTCTCTCCTCAATTCTCTTCTTTCAAATTCAGGATTCTTTGCAGCATTAAATATACTCTTTCCGTGTGTGAAAAATACCATTTCTTGGATCTTTTACTGGGATTGATTTATCCTTGCATCATCCAAATACTAAGCCAAAAATGAAACTTTACATATGCGGGAAAGTCAAGCATTCTAAGCCAGGGGTATTCAACCTTTTTTTCTGCTGGGTTGCATACATATGTCAGCTATTTCACGGTTGGCTGCATAGATATGTTCGTAATTCGACAGCGGCCGTATCGTGAGAATAAAGAGGGAAAAGGGGTTAAAATGTGGAAAATTTATCAAAATATTTTAACTCTTGCTTTGATTTTTAATTATAATTTTTTATATTTTTTATTTTTGTCACTAACACTAAATTAGAACCATTTATATATATAAGAAACACCCCTTCACAGCTTATGCATCAGTAAACGGTTTCATACGATTACCAATAATATAACAAACTTCATAAGGTGTCTTTGTTACCGTTGTGACATTACCACTGACAAAAACATTTTGTTGCTTTTGCAAAGATAATCCAAAAAAGCCTATTTATTACCTCTTGAAAGAGATCTTAGAAGAAAGGTGTCATTGAATGATTCCTGTTTATTGACATTTTTTAAATACAGCACTCATGACAAATCAAACAATTATTGATCCCATTTTGTTTTTTACTACAAAATAGTTAACCTCCCAATCGTCTTGAAAAGATATATTTTCTTCGGATATTTTTCGCTTGCAAGGTGTGAAAGATTAGTTAAAAATTAGTTGCACCGATAAAACTGCCACTTCTCCCATCCATAAGACTCCACTGTTGTCTGTTATTACTAACCGTAACCGTTACAAATAGAAAAAGAATATCAATTCGCACTCATACGCAATTGACAACCAAAAGCAAAATTGATGTATTTGATTTCATGACTCGAAATTTTAATACATTTTTCTTAAATAAGTGAATTTTTCGGAGCAATGGGCACTCACTGACAGGGTCACTTAAAAAGGCTCGGTGGGCTGCATGCGGCTCGCGGTCCGCAGGTTGAGTGTCGCTGTTCTAAACTTTTGTCAAATTGCAAAATTATTATTTATTTGCTTCGTCAAACATAAATTAGGGGAATTGATGCTGATCATATATTGAAGATAACGCGTTTTAATATTCCCTCTACAAACTTCTCCATTATGCAAATCAGTTTTTTAAAAAGTTTAATAGACTTAATAAAAAATATAGCTAACATAAATTACAAAATATAATTTCAAGACTTCCGCAACAAGTTGTCCTTTTTGTATAGAAATATGGTTGTATATATTTAAATATCAATTTTATTGAGATATTTTAATTTAATTTTTAAACTTGATTTTTTAAAGGCAATAATTGTGTTACTAACTGTTTCCTTAAAGTGAACAAACAATTCAATGCTTTGATTTTTTATTAAAAACAAAAAATGGGAAATTGTTGGAAATAGATAAATAATTAAAGATTTATTTTTTATTTTATGAGGCAGACAGTATTTGTTTAAATTTTCATGTATGTAACTATTTGTTTTATGAAGTAGACGAATTTGTTGAGAATTATTTTTGTATGTGTAATTATTTATGTATAATGCAGACGTTATTTGTTAATAATGAACATGATTGTATCGATTTTAATTAAAATTTAATTTGGTAGAATGGCAACAAGAAATCGTTTGGCTTGGAATACTGTATTTATTAAATTCTGTTGTAAAATTTAGAGAAACGGGAAAAAATATTAAAATACTCTGACGCTTAAAAGCTTGATTTTATGTAAATAATTTCTGTCGTAATTATAATTTTCAAGTAGTATCTAAATTATTTTACGAATTTCTTAGTTAAGATAACTGGAACGTGAAAGTGCTTCAAATTTTGCATTTTTTTTTAAATTTTACTTTTGAAAACTAGAGGGCACTTTGCTACATCCATAGATGCATTATTTATGATAATTAGATAAATAGAACAGAAGAAAACTGAATTTTAAATTGTAAGCAAATGTGATGTAACTGTGATTCAGGTACACTTTCTTCAAAATCCGTATTATTTTTAATATGTATTGTAAAGAGCTAATTTTTCTATTCAAAGAATGTAATTTTTTTTTATTATATGCTCAAATTTATTGAAAATTCTACATTTTTTTGTGCAAAGATAATGGAAAACTTAAAGGGTTCAAGACAAAATTTTAAGAAAAAAACTGTTTTTTGAAATGTTAATTATGTCTAGTTTTGAATTTATAAATACTCAGTGTAGTTTTTAAATTATAAATCAATTGAATATAGTACCAAGTCGATCTTGAGGATTATTCTAAATTAAATACACAGCTTGTAAAATAGACATTTCGTTAGTCCTAACTGCTTATTGTTAAAATTTCAATGCTCATGAAATCTATGTGTTTATTATTGTTGGTTTTACATTAAAATAAATATTCATGTATATAAATATAAAAACAGAGATAATTTTGTAATAATTTTTAAAAACATAGTTCCATTTAAATTAGACATCAAAAAAACTTCCTAAATTCATCATAGACATTTTTTTTTGTGTATTTCTATAACAATAAAAATATGTGTAAGGAATTCTGCAAGATCCTGTAATGATGATGTTCAAAGTGAAGTAAAAGTACTAAAACTTATAGACATAAAACTGATATTTTAAATAGAAGAAGTGGGAATCGTTGATAACACTTGTTGATGAAGTAGGGAAAGAATAATTAAAAAGACTTCTAAATAATCTAGAATTTCAAACTTACAATTTAAAAACTAAGAAATGATGCAAAATTTGTTGCCTAATTTATAATGGTATGGCTTTATATTGTATTAAAAAATATTATTTTATAAATCATAGATGAAAATATCTTTATTTGCAATTTTCTCAAAATGTATTTTTTTTGGTGATTCCTGTACACTTTTCTCAAAATCTACTTTACCTACAGTGCTGATTCTTTGTATACTATTAGATCCACAAATTTTCAACAAAGTGAATGAATTTTTTTTTTCAAATAAACATTCATACATTTTAGATGTAGCACAATTTCTGTATGAAATTTGAAATTTTTTATAAATTTATATATTTTTTACAATTTTATTTCATTTATTTTATGTATTGTTATGTTTACAAAAACTCTGTAAAATTTTATAGCTATATATGCTGTGGATTTTATGCAAAGTGTACCTAAAATAAGAACTTGCCTTGAAAATAAAAAGATAGTTATTAATTAATTGTTGCTCATACAAATTTATTTGTAATTAAAAATGAATTTTTTTTTACATTAACAGGTACATAAATATATAGATAATTCAACGTAAAAATTTTATTTCCGTTGCTTTTAATTTAACTAAGTGAGAACCATCTAAATTTCGTGCAAAAAAAGTTAATTTTTCCTTATCGCAGATGTCCCAGTTACCTTAAAATCTACTTTTAGATTTGATGCTTCAAAGTTTATTCATTAATGTCCATTTACAAAATTTCTTTGGGGAAGTCAAGAAATTTGATCATTTTCTTTGATGCCTTTACTGTCGCAATTTCAATTTCTTTGAAAAAATGTTAGACTACACTACAATTTTTTGAAATAATTAAATTTGAGCAAAATTCTTAGATAAAACAAGTTCTTTCAATTTAATATCATTACAGAAATGGAATCAAAACACTTTAGATTGCACAGTAACAAAGTAATAAATTTACAGGAAAAAGAGGACTGATTGAAGTTGATTACACTAATACTTCGTTTGAGAATATGCTTCTATGTAAAACAAAAAACTGCATGATATACTTCATTACACCGAAGCATTTGTAGTACATTCGATAACTGAAGTTTTAAAGTTCAAGACTCATTTCTAATGTTCCGAAACCAGAAAAAGACATAATATATACATGACATTAGTTAGGGGCAAACGGAAACATTTCTTACTGTAATTACAATATACATCACCAAAATTCTATCCCTCATTATTATATCTCCCCTCTTCCCAAAATAATTTCTAAAAAGATCAGATTTAAAACTTTTAATTCCAGAGGACATTGTCTTTTTGTGTTCACTTAACTCATTATATAATTAATGTAACAACAGCGAAGGTGAATGAATTGTTGAGAAAATTTAAAAAATCAAATACGAGTTTTTTATGTTTCAAAGCACTGTGCGTGTGCGTGAGTGTTTAGAACTTAATGTAACCCACACCGTCAATTCTTTTGTATTTTATATCTTATCCATAGTTCAGGAGTTGGCAACCTTTTACTTGTGGCGTCCCAAAGTAATCTACCAGTATGAATCAGCGAGCCACACAGTAGGACATTTTTGAAACAATTCCATTTCCGCGATAATGCATGCAGAGTTAAAGAATAGAGGTCAATAATATAGATACATCGTTCATCCGAACGTTTATTATCCGAAACGTCAAATATCCAAACCAGTTTTTTTTTTTTTTTTTTTTTTTGCACCTTGCAGCGAAAAATCGCAGATGTACAATGGTACATAATAAGTAATTATTTTCCACCATAAAGGTAAAATTGCGACATTTTGCACCTATTTTGCTTTTTCTTCAAGCACGTTTACCGCATGGGATGATTTTCAATATTCGTATAGTGTCCGGTTTCTTATACTGTATGGATCGCATTCGGTTTTCGCTTATCCGAACGGTGTCCGGTCCCAACTGATTCGGATAAACGAGGTTCTATTGTATACAGTTTTATAAAAAATTGATTTTGCATTATTTAAAAATATTTTTAATGAAAAAAAGCATAAAATATAACTATTTCTTCAACAAAAATAAAAAAATAAAATTGTAAATATATTTTGCATTTGTAGACATATTTATTAAAATAAGAAATAGACAACAGAAAGTAGAAGTAATTCCTTTCATTATAGTTAAATAAAAAGATAAAAATAAATGTTTTAATGCAAACCTAGTGCTTGTTCTACTCTACTTTCATATCGTAAAAGCGAAAATAACTTGTGACTTTCAGTTTGACATGATTCTGAGCATTCAGTTGGTAAACAATTTCTTTGCGGATTCAAAATGTTTTTCATATGAAGAAATATTTTTTACTCAGATATCTAAAATCAAAAACACAGAAAGCAGAGTATATGCCTTTTTCTCTCTTCAAACAATTAAATTTATCAATAAATGGCATTCAATAGTTTACAAAATAGCTGTAAACTTATCTTTAGAGTTATCTTTGTAATTTTTTCGTAATTCCCAGTAAATGTCCCTATTTCCAGAGATGTTTGTCAAATAAGGTCCATTACAAATTTATCAACTTCCATTAACTCAAAAATTGACAAATTTGCTGAGTGCAGGGTGTCACTGAAAATTGTACAGCGTGCCCCATGTGGCACGCGTACCATAGATTGCCAACCCCTGGTATAGTTTATCGAATTTCTCTTTCTCAAAAAAATTTCCTTGCAGTTTATAATATCATGGGATAAAAATTCCCTGAATTAATAAAAAAGAGCTCAAAATAATTGAAAAATTTTTCTCTAAAATTAATATATTCCAAAAATGCCTGTATTTATCAAAATAGGCAATAACCCTAACTTTCAAAGTAAAAAAACGGCGTCTGGTGGTTTATCCTGAAAATGAAAGTATGCTACATTACCTAAAAATAACATCATTTTTTTTTTACTTTAAAAAAAATTGCAAGTACCTTTCTTAAATATAATATATTCCAAAAATAATAAATTAATTCTTAAGTAACATGCATGGCGACCTCATAGGTTATAACACGTCTTGGATATTTCACCTCAGCTATTTTAGCCGTTCATTACATTAGACGGTACATTCTTCGCACATTTCTTTCCGGACGAAATCTCTTTTCCTTCCGGTAGAGTAATCCAGCAGATTAGTCGAGTGGTACAGCTACAGTACCTAGACTAGTTTTTTCTCGTTTGACGGCACTGCAATTGATGGCGTTTTCTTACACTCAAAACTGTTTTCTTTTACTCTTTGTGATCTTCAAAGGTTTCTACGCCGTCAGTGATACCACTTGAACCTGCTTGGCGAGGATTATATAAAAATAAGACGTATTTATTTTTTGGGAGACGGAAAAACTTCGTTGATCGTATGTTGAAGAATTTTTACCATATTAGAGAAAAATGACAAATACTGATGCATATTAGATGGTGTAAATTTATAAGTAAATCTTGATAAAGGCACCCTTATCAAAAAGATACGTATGATTAATTTTAGTCATTAGTTATTTATATTACTTTCATTTCTCTTAAGGTATCCGAACACATTGAAAATGACCCAATTCAGTCAAGACAGATATTTTTTTTTTTTTTTATTTTATTGAATAGAGCTATCTTTGGACTTTACGAAACATACTTTGCTTTGTTTCTACACTACCTAGAGGCCACGTTACAATCAATTTTATAAATTTAGAAAAACCGGAAGTGGGTTTTTGATCTACCAGAAGTGGGCATTTAAATTGCTCAAAATCTATCATGGCGAGTCTGATAATTCAAAATATTACGATTGTATTTCTATAAAACTTTTTGAACCTGATATTTATGTTATTTTCTAGAGAATGTACTAAAATATTTCTTATTGTATGAATACTTTTTGAGTTATGGCTTGTTATTTAAATAATGATCTCATAAAAAATATAACATTTCTTATAATGTTTACTCAATCAGCTCTAAAAATTTCAAATTTTAATAAAAAATTTTAATTTAATACATTTTTTAGATAAATGCATCTAGTTTGTTTTAGTAATAATTTTACTAATATATGTTTATTACTTTTTTCTCTAAATGCTTTGAAGTTTTTTCAAAAATATTGCTAAAATTTCATTTATAACTGTGATTTTTGTAAAATTCAGGTAATTTATTTTAAATTTTGATAGTTAAATAGTAATATTTTTTTATATTGAATCCTAAAAGAGCATTTATAATGTTTTAGTATGCTATTTTGTTAAAAAGTACTCCGAACGTGTTCGGATACCTTAAAGGTATTTTAGCCATGACAAAAGGATTAACGAATGAAAAGGATTCGATGAAAAGGCCCTTAACGATTTTGAAATACGTTCAAAATGTATTTGTCACGTACCTAACAGCAATAACAATTTATTTATTTTTCTTCTAACATATCACCCTTATTCTAAAATACTTGCATGAATACCCATAGATGTGTACAGAAACGATCTTAAAAACTAGCAATGTGTGCATGAAGTTATAAGTAAAGCCCTTTTTCAAAGGATTTTAAAGAAATTTGAGGCAAGTTTATCCGTTTCTTCTTAGTTTCGTAAGTTAACATTTACAGTTATCAAGATAATTGCTAAAAAATCTCTTCCAATATCAGCTATATTTGTGTATTTACCTCAAAGTATAAAATTTTTATCCATAACCTTCTATTCATTTCAATCAACAATCCAGAATGATGAAACTTCTAAAAAAAATGGCATGCTTTTTTACTGTGTTTTAAATTATTTTTAAGAAAATTGATTTTTTCTGCTTAGGTGAGCAAAGGAAATACTAAGAGAGCCTTGAAACGTGAGGGGAAAAAATCTTTTAAAGCTTTGAACCAAGTCACTAAAAAATGAAGCCAACGGGGCTGTATCTGTAATTCTTTAAATAATTAATTTCAGTCAATAATTTTAATTAATTATACTTAAATTATCGTATTTTTACCCAAAACAATAGTGCATATTAAATTTCAGCTCAAATGAGTGCTTTAAAATGGGGGGGGGGGGAAATTGGCAGTTATAGAAACTGCCAATAGAAGTGAAAACTTAGAACTTTTAGTATTAAAGTTTGAAATTTCATAATGTTTGAATTAAAATTATCAACATGAATATGGTTTTCACATCTATTGACATTCCGAGCAACAACTAAATGCATGTTTATACATTTTTTATTATTCAAATATATTACGGACTGTACAAGATCATGACAAAATATAAAAAATTCAATTGAAATAACAATTAATATACAATCATATTATTTATGGGTAGCATTTGTACTTACTTAAATTTCAATGTACTTGATTTTTAGCATTATTTTAATTGTTTGCATCATTGTCATCATTAATTTCAACAATACCTAGACTTTTTGTACTTTCAATTATGTCATTTTGTTCTAAAAAAGATACAATAGGCTTAGGGTAACTAAAGTAAGAAAGGAAAATGTTTGATTCAAATTTATCTAAGTATCGCGTAAAAACCGCATCGATCGAAGTTTTATATTTTGTAGTACTGAATTTTCGACTATTGGACATATTTAAATTAAGTATTTCATTTAGAAATTCAATTAGTGGCAATCTGCAAAGTTTATATTGAAGTCTCCACTTAAAATCATCGGTACATTAACATAATTTTCGTCAAATCATTTTTCGAGTATTTCAGAACCTTCTTTTGTATAAATCATCACACATTTTCGAATAAAAATTGTTGTGTCTGTCTCATAGATTTTACAGGCGAAATATAAACGGCAACCATAAACATGTATTGCCCATTCTCGGAATCGCAACGAGCAATGCACAGTATATACACATGGAACTTTTCACTAAATTCATTCAACTTCACTTATAAGATATACACATCACTATACGTCAGCTGTATAGCTACAGAAATGCTATAAGCATTTCGATGACGCGAACGCACGAGGTTTCACCCATTCAAATGTGTCTAAGGCGAACAGCACACTGCTCATGCGCCAGTCAGAGCATGTCGGTGACGCGAACTCATAAGATTTTCCCCTACCAAAAAGTGCCCAACGCCGCTAAAGAAGTTTTCACTTCAAAAAACCTTTTCAAGTTTTGACACAAGTCGCCAAAATGGTCACTAAGTCGCAAAAATGATGCCAACCTGGCTGTATTTGTAATTCTTTGAATAATTAGTTTTAATCAATTAATTTTTATTAACTATAATTAATTACTGTATTGTCATCCAAAATAAGCGTGCACATAAAATTTCAGCTCAACTGAGCGCTTTTAAATGCATTTTATTAACGATTTAAAATTAGAACAAGATAAATATAGAGAGAGTGTGAGCTAATAGAGTAGGAATTGAAAAATAGGCAACATATCTTTTCGGTTGCACCGGAAAAGAAAAATATTTTATTCGGACAGATTCATATATATATAAGCTATTTTGTCATCGCACTACAGCAAAGAATGTATAAATTATACGTGGGACATCAGGTTAAGTACTTTGCATGTTTTCAATTACTGAGAATAATGTTTTTAAAATTGTTACGTATTCAAATTCAGTTACGAAGCATTCAGCTATTTCAATAACGGAATAACAAACAGAGGAAAGATTTACGTATTTAAGAAAATTTAAGAAACGCAATATACTAGAAAAAAATGAGGAATTAGAAATATGTTTAATAAAACTACTTGATTTTGTCTATGTTTATTCATTTCTAATTATTTTTCTCTTAATTTTTAGATATTAATATACAATTATTATTATATTAATATAAGTTATAAATTTTCTGCGTAATTGATTAAGTTTGGTTTTAAGTCCTATTTTTTCAACTTTTGCAGTATATTTTCTCAAGCTAAATACACATTTTTTAAGAATAAATTTTTAAAATCGCAAATTTCACAGACATTTTCTTATGAGTGTATAATGACAAAACTCTGCTAAATAAATGCAAATGTACAATTCATTTAAAAAAAACACTGCTGAAATTTCGAATTTTCGATGTAACATCAATTTATATAACCAATTCTAAAAAAATATAAACCTCTGACACATCTTTTGATGAATGAATTAATTTTCATCTACAATAATAACCTTTCAACCATTAGAGTAACATTCACAACAGCAACCCCAGCATTCGGGAGGGGGCGGCAGGATTCTAAAGGTTCAAAGCCTATCTGTCTGAACCAATTTATAAAAAATTAAAGGCAAGATCTGACTTTGCAAAGGTGGCCGTGGTAACCAAGTGGTCTAGGCATCGGATCATGGCTAGCATGTCATGAGTTCAATCCCAGTACTACTAAAGACCCGCCGTGTAGGGGAGCGATGCACGTGTTAAATCTGTCGAGAGCTCAAACGTCCTCCCGTTGGTGTGGTGTGGTAGTTAGGAGAGGGGCTGCCAGCTCAGGTGTCGTCCGCGTCACTTGACCATGGTTCAAAATTACGCGGACCGTCGCCAAAAGCTCTCGTGTTGCTAAGACAGTGCGACGTTAATATTCACTCATTGACTTTGCAAGAAGAGAGCTAATATTTGTCGTTACTCCACTACTTTTAACTGTCATGCCCGAGATATACTAGGGCATGCAATAGTGCTCCAAAATGTCACGCCTGAGTATTAAACGATGTAATTTTTATTTTCAATGCATCTTATTGTTATACCTGAATGCAAATCGGAAGAAACTATGTTGGTTTCATCTCTTAGTCAAACCTGAATTTATATCAAAAAAAGTTGTGATTTGGGCTCACAAAACTGAATTACTGAACTACCAATAGGCAGTCATTTGTATTTATTTTTTAGGAAATAATGCTCCACTAGAATCCAACTTTATCACTGCCACACTGTGTGATAGCCACCCCCCCCCCCCATTTAAACAAATACGCATTTGCTACAAAACCTAAAAAATTTTTATTCATGTAATTCAAAATATCAATTTTTAGCTGCTAAGTATATTTTATTTTGTACTAAATATTTGATTTTTTGCAGTAAAAAATATTCGACAATTTATGTATACAAATCACTAGAATCACTTAACAGTTTAAAGATTAAGCGTTAAACAACAAAACTTGAAATGTTAAAAACTCCACAAAAAAACTCTATTAATACCACATCAGAAATGATATTTAAGGAACATTTATATAAATAAATTACACTCCAGAATGGCTTTTCCTGCTCTTTATGGACGATGACGTAGTTATTACGATATTTCTTTTTGTGCGAAATCTTCTTTTGATCCGAAAAAGATGTCGGTCAGAGCCACTGGTATCACATGTCAGGCACAGTGGTCGGACATCTCATTTTTCCTCATTTGGGAGCAAGAGAAAGGATTGCGGTTTCTTATCCCAAGGGACCGTTTTCATTTTCCCATCGATTGCTCGGTAACTTCTTGGTCTAAGGAAACTAACTCTTACTAACTAAACATAAAGTAGGACTGAAATATGGTCATTTTCAAATAAAGAGACAATGTTTATTAGTTTTTTTAAAAGAATAAAAAATAGTTCATAACCAAAAACAATTATATGGAGATATTGCTTGAGGCCTTCGGAATTCGCAACAAATGTATTTGCTAAAATGTACGATATAAATACACACCCCCATAAATATACATACGAGGGTTACTGAAAAAGTAAAGGGATTTGCAATTTCTCTTTCCAAGGCTTGGCAACACTGTTAGTATCCAGCGCTGAATGAAGGGTATATAATCGGCAACTTCTATACAAGGTGCTACTCGCCTTTCCACATAGTCGTTGGAGAGTAGGAAGCCGTTCAAAATGGCAACTTTATCGTTGATCTGCAGTATAGAGGAAAAGAGGACAGTGATTACCGTTTTGTTTTTAGAAGGTATGAAACCTGCAGAAATTATTCTTCACATGCAAGCGTAGTAGGGTGTAGGGCTGTTTATCGTGGAGCAAAATCAACGAATGGGCAGAGCGTTTCAAACAGGGAAGAAATTCTACGTGATGACGAAAGAGCGGACAATCCATCGACTTGAACCACTGAGGGTCGTCGTCGTGCAGGATATAGTGAGTGTTTTCTAATGTCGCACTATTCAGCTACTCGAGGACTTTTGGCGACGGACCTCGTAATTTTGAACCATGGTTAAGTGACCAGGACAACACTTGAGTTGTAGCACTCCCTTCTCCTAACTTTCAAATCACACCAACGGAAGGCCGTTTGAGCCTCAACTGATTCAACGCCATGGTGGGCCACCCTGCATGGCGGGTCTTCGGCGGTACCAGGCTCGATCTCATGACAATCCAGCCACGAGTCCGTTACCTTGACCATAAGACTATCGCGGACACGGTATAGTAGTGGAAGGGATGGCTAGTATCCAGCTCAGATAGATATCACGCATTCCACAGTACAAAAAGCAAATCACAGCTCTCACTTTCTCCTTATAACAGATCGACAATTGAGCTGTAATGTTGAACGTTTTCCTACTCTCCAACGACTACGAGGAAAGACGAGTGACACGTTGTATAGAAATGTTACCGACTGTGTGTGCCCTTCATTCAATGCTGGATACTAAAGCTGTTGCCAAATTTTGGAAAGAGAAAATGCAGAACTCCCTTCGGAGTTTTTGACTTTTCCTTCGCATACATAAGCTATTCCATTAAAAAACCAAAACGAAATTAAATAACAGAAGAAATTATCGATCAATTTTAAGATTAAAAGAATGAAAATCTAGCAAATCAAAATGCTATTTCGGGTTAGGGCTCGAAATGTGGGGTAAACTAGTTCAATGATTCCAAACTTTTCCCTTTGCCACTTGATTAGTCTATTTTAGTTTATGGAAATATGCAAAAATCAATAAATATAAAATAATAATAGTACATGAATAAAATGTATGAAAAATGAGCCACATCAAACTGGTACAAAACTTGTACCTTTCAAAGAAAAAAAATTAGATACAACATGTCACTAAAAAAGTACTTCATTCCTTCGTATGTTAAGGTCTTTTAGCAAGTCAAGAAAAAAGGGAAAGATTTCTTTGGTACTTCATCATTATTCAAAGGGGACAGCATTACAAAAGAATATGGTTAATTTTAATGCTAGATCTCTACACTGAATGAGTTACAGACATACTTCAAATTTTCTTCGTGAGCGACAGACAAAAAAGGCAGTATGCATGAAAAGGAAAAGTCTGTAACTTATTCACACATCTTTGTATACCCTTAGCATTTTAAATAAATTGTAAACAGTGAAATTGCTCAAAAACCCAAGCAGGAGAAAATTTTAAGTGTAATTTTCCTGTTCACAACCCAAAATTTATATATAGAAAGAATATTTTCACCGCTGTAAAATGTGCATTGTTGAGAAGCGTTATCGGTTGGAAATACGGTGAATTACGTTTAACGCGAAAACGCTTTAAACGAAATATTGGTTAACACGAAATAATACAACGACTCCGATAAACTACTATTTGTTTTCCTATATTTTTTTTCTTAAAACGGAAACAAAAATCGCTTAACACGAAAAGATTTCCCTTCTGGCATTGAGTAAAATACAGAAAACACTAGCCACGCAGGCGGGATTTTAAGCAAATGTGAAATAAAAGAGATGGGGTTTCATGTGTTTCGTAGAAAGAAGCCTAAATTGGCATTGAAATACTTTCGGAATAGCCTGTGACACCAGCCTCATTTTTGTTTATCTAAGACATATAGTTTCACCCTCCAACCCGACAAACGCTACATAAAAACAAAAAAGAATGTTATCTAAATCCGGAAGCAAGTAAGCCATATGTGAGAATGATATCAAATTTAATGTTTTCGTAGAAATATAATTAAAACCACTATTAATAGTAAGTAAGACTTTTGTAATAGTTCTAGCAAATTTCTTAAATCTTAAATTATTGAATAAACTGCATTTTTTTTCTCTATTTATCGACTAAAATTTATCCATCCATATTTAAAAATATTATACAATAAGATCAGATAGTGTAACCTATTACAATTGACCACTAATTTTGTATACTCACAAATGGCTTCAACACTTAGAAACATGATTCAAAAATACTTTCTTTAAATGGTTGATGATTATTTCAAAGCATTTTCATTTCACTTGACTAAGTTTTTTAAGGCTTTCTATAAGTCTTCTGAATATTTTAAGTCAATATTATCCAAACCTTTTATGCAAAGTAAGCATTAAATAACGGTCTACATAAACAGAAACTGTATTTCGACAGATATTCAAATACCACGCTCTTAAATATCCTTCAAATCCTGATTTTACCATTCATCATGTCCGACGACATACATATTCCTTGCACGTTCCTTTCTAGTCCGGATCCCCTTTCTTCCGGTTGAGCAAATCCCAACAAAGATTAGAAGCCGGGATAAGGCGACAGGCAAGGCAGTGCTTCATTTTTCTTCATTTGGAACCTAGGAATAGCTGGTGGTTTCCTTTAGACAAAGACATCAGAACGTTTTAATTTGCCTTCAAGTAGAGGTCCTGGAAAACAATGCACTGAACTGGGAAAACAGTGCGCTCACTCGGTGAGGATTAGGCAAGAGTACAGTGCTTCAATTATTTGAGCGTAGAGAAGGGAAGCTTTTCCGTGGTCCTATGATGTGAACCACGAATTAATAATGCAGGAACAATGTTGAAGAGATTTTGGTTGAAGACTCAAGTATTCTCATTCTAACGTTCGTTAAGACCATTTTCATTTACCTTTGTATGCTTCGAGAGCTCGCGAATTTGCACGTCTACTTGATAAGGATTATGTGGTGACAGAATGTTTGCGACAGAAGAGAAAGTATGTTACAATTTTCCGTAGCAGGAAATAAGAATTATTAATGGAAGTAGGAGAATTCTGATAATAATAACTCAGTATATACTTTAATAATAGTTTTGCTTGAGAATTATTTTACAATATATATGTAGAAATTTAGGTAAAAAATTAAGAATGCAGGAAGAGAACTTAATATTTAATAACTTGCAAAGAGTAATCTCGCAACTGCATTTTTCAAAAATATGTGTTAAAAATGAGTTGATATGATAGAGCCAAGAAAACTTAAGAGAAATCTAATAGGAATTTTTTTCAAACTGCTGTGTGTGTGTGTGTGTGTGTGTGTGTGTGTGTGTGTGTGTGTGTGTGTGTGTGTGTGTGTGTGTGTGTGTGTGTGTGTGTGTGTGTGTGTGTGTGTGTGTGTGTGTGTGTGTGTGTGTGTGTGTGTGTGTGTGTGTGTGTGTGTGTGTGTGTTATCAGTAATATAGAACTTTATAATATAGAACTTATTTGCCGTCACACTATTACTTTTTTTACCTGGGAATCATTTCTCATTGTGTTTTAAAAAGACCGTGGTTGTTGAGTTTTCTTTTCTACGAACTTGCCTCCAGAGTTATTTCAATACAGTCACAGGTTCGAGTCCGGTTAACACTGAGGACCCACCACAAAGAGTCCAATTTACGTTTTATCGTTTGAGACTGTATTTATGTTGGCGTGGTGTTGAAGAGTGGGGTACCGTCTCATTCCTTCGTATCGTCCTTGTGATCTGAATTGTAGTACAAAGTCACCAGGACCGTTACCAATAAAGCGACTTTAACAAACAATTCAGTTAATCTGGATTTTGACGGGGGGGGGGAGTATTTATTAGCAATTAGAACAACACCGATAGTTCATTTTTAAGGAATCTGTATCAAATTTTATTACAATGGTCAGTGAAAAATTACTCATACAGCTCTCAAAATATTTCAAGCAATTTACTCTAAAGCTTTAAGTTTTGTTTTTTTTTTAATTAGAAGAATCTTTTTAAATCTACAAGAATCCAGTAATAATCCTACTTCTATTTTACATTTTAAAACACATTAAGACTGTTTTTTCATCAAAACCGCGTAATATCTAAATTTTGATGCCAAATACATGGCTTGCAAAGGCGGCAACCAATCGAAATATTGACATTGCCTTTAATATTCCTAAATCATATTATAAGAAGATCATGAGAGTAAGAATGGTTAAGTCTTGGAACCAAGAATATCTCATTTCAGATAAAGGGAGCTTAACAAAGAAATTTTTTCCCAACCATCAATAAGAGACTATCATGCCATCATTTTAATAAGAATTACAAAATAACCCAATTTCTCACTGACCATTTTAACTTTAAAAGTGCCTTGAACAAATTTAATTTAGTTCCGGCATCTCCCTGTGATTGTAATATTGGGGGCGAGGAAAATGTAAAGCATGTGCTCGTCCTGTGTTCCAAGCATGTCAAAGAGAGAAAGATCTAAGACTGGCCTTCAAGGAACTTAATATAGATTGTCCTCCGAATTTTCCCCAACTTCTTTCCACCAGAAGGAAGCCTAGTGACTGAGTGATAGTGTATCTCGCTTCCACGCCATAGGTCCGGGATTCAAATCCCGGGCTGGTCAAGGTTGACTCAGCCCTTCATCCCTTCAGTGGGTCGATAAATGAGTACCAAGCTTTCTTGGAAACTGAACACTGGGAGTTTCACGTCAGACTGACCATTTGACCGCATCTGCACACGCACCTCAGCGCATAAGGCCACGCATACTGAGATAAGCACAGTAGGCCTTGGTCCACATGGGCTTTTGCGCCACAGAGTTCAGTTCTTTCCATCAGAAAGACTTTTAAAAAGTTCAGTAAATTTGCTGTAAATATTTGTAATCCTTCATAACCTCAATTCTTTTCCTTCTTTCCTTTGCAATGCGTGATTAATACTTACTTATGTAAGCCCCGTGGGATACTTTGTGGTGCACGGGGATTTTATATAATTGTTTTCACAGTTAAAAAAAAATACTTCCCATTTAACTTAGGGATCGAGTTGCCATAAATTGCCGCCCGTAATGAGAACTCAAACCAAAACGAGAGATAGAAATTAGGTACAAGTCTAGGTATCATTCTAAAAATCTGATCATTTATGAAATGCCTTATTATTAGCGTAGTTTCAGAGAAAGACACAAAACTAAACAATGATTTTTTTAAAAAAATATTTCCACACTCAATATTTATTTTACTCTCCCATATATATCTAATTAGATTATTTTGTCACTTATATTGAGGAATTTAATATTTTTAATCTTTAGACTACAGTGGCTATGTTTGGCTACGTGTGAAAACATTAGTTAGTAAAAACATTTAAATTATGTAAAATCTTTTTAATTATCAGGTCCTTTTAATTCAAATATACAATAACAAGCAACTACTTTTTTACTCTTCAGCATTGCTATTCAAGCTAAATATTTTTTTCTTTCATCCAAATTGGGCTGTGTATTGGTAATTACCATGACAGACTTAGTACATTCCCCTGGAGCTGGTATCAGTTTTTAGTGAAGCACCATATAGGTGGATACCAATTGCCACAATGTAATTTTGACACCCAATTTCCTCTCCAGAGAGAAGCAACTAAACTCTGACGAGGCGAAATTGTACCAGGATTTTAATTTTTCCAAGAGCATTCAGGCCAAACAGGCACTCAAAGATCCCTAGAGTGCCTGTTTGGCCATATTAATGCTACATAATCATACGACACGGACGCTGTCGATTTTTTGCATCATGAAAATCCACCCACTTTGGCCGGGATCGAACCCGTAAACTTGGGCATACAAAGCTAGCTCTTAACCAACTACGCCATCCAGCTGGCCTTCTACCTAAATATATCACGGGGATCTATCCTCATGAATCAAATTGCCTTAAAATACATCGAGTTTAAAAAAGACTTAAGCACTTAAAGATTATATACGTAACGTAACGATGTATTCATTTTGTGAATTGTAGTCGTGGGGCAATTGAAACACGGAATATTGATCATATCTTTTATTTAACATCAAATGGGAAAATTGTACATCTTGTATGCTCTAAATTTCCGGGAACAAAAAAGGAACTTTTTCCCTTTCCAAATTCCAGCGTACAAGGAGGGGGAGGGATGAGGAAATACGTGATATAAAAATGCAATCACGATCTTTTAGAAATGACATCAGTGTTTTAGGAAAAATTTCAACCTCTTAGTAAAGTACATGTAAGCTGTTATGATATTCTTTTACTAGAAATCGCCAACAAGTCTATCCGAAATTTAAGATCTAATCAAGTGCTTCTCAAACTTTCAATACTTGTGACCCAATTTTCAATCATAATCCCTCCCCTCAATACAAAACGACCTTAACGACCTTAATCAGATACCATATAAATTATCAAGATAAGTATTAAATTTTGCATATGTTACATTTAACTAAGTTATCTTTAACTAATAGGAAAATATTATGCTACTTTGCCTTTCTAATTTTTAAATTGGAACAAATTGCAAAATAAATTTTCATCAAATTAAATATTTATTTCTTCGATCATCTGTTTCTAGAGTTACAAATGTCATTAAGAAAACAGTCGAGTTTATGTTATTCTCTATCTTATATCCTTCACATCTGGCATTCGTTTTTTTAAACGAACTTTTATTTTCGACTTTTCGATGTGTTGGCGCCCTCCACGTAAAATTATCACACCCCCGTAGTGGGGGCATCCCACAGTTTGAGAATCGCTGGTCTAATACTTTTAACGAAGAATGTTTCTAATTAATCGGTCGAACATGCAAAGATATATGTAGAAATATATAGATATTGCTGGAGGAAATGAGATGAATATCGAACAAGTAATATAAAAGAAAAAAATTTAAGTCAATTCCTACTTAAGTCAACAAAGAAAAATTTTATTTTAGTTACTTTTTATTAAATAGTTACGATTAATATAAATATGTATATACATATGACAGAATCACAATATTAAGTGACAAAATAGAAATGAATTTCCCTTGCAATTTTCCATTTTCCTTTCTAAATAGGGTGTTGAACTATTTTTTTTTGTTTGTTGATATTTATTCATTCATTAAATTTAATTATTCTAATAAAATAGCATAGTAAAAAAGAAATCACATTCTCTGAAATTAGGCCATTTCAGGTGGAATTCGAACCCACGACCTTTGGATTAGAAGTCCATTGCGCTACAGGGACACAACGAATAATTTTCATTTCTGTATATGCTGTTGAACTATTATTTTTGTTTGTTACTATTTATTCATTTTTAATTTAATTAATGAATTAATATTCGAAAAAACTGTTTTAACATCAAGTGTCATCCACTACAAGCTTTAAAAAATGTATTTGAACTTGAATGGATGAATAGAAAGTATTTTATAAACTATTGAAAATTTGAACAAGATATATTAATAAATAAATATAAATAATATAGGGAGAGTGTGAACTAATAGTAGGAATTGAAAAAGGGTTATTAGATTTATGAAAAGAGAAATATAAAAGATTTAAAAAATTTCAAGTAAATATTAAGTTTTTACATATATATGCTTATATTTTTTTTTAACATTTATAAACCCCGTGCACCACCGAACGTATAACACGGGGGTAAACAACACAGACAGAAGAAAGGATTACAACACAAACATCCATGCCTTCTCCGGGATTCGAACCCAGTCCCTGCGGCACCGCAGTCAGCTTCACTGACCACTATACCGGATGGGCGGCTATATGCTTATATTGTAGTCCAAAATTGGTGTATATATATATTTAAAGTCAAGATATTTATATATATATATATATATCATAAAACTATTTTTACAAATTTAAATTTTCCCTGGATTAAAAGCACAAATGATTAAGTTTTGAGAATGACAAAACAAGAGTGTTTATGAATCAAAGTAACATACCTTTAAACCACCCACGCCGTTCAACGTTAAAAACTTCTAAATGTGGCTCTAAAAAGGCATTAAAAACCTTGTTGTCTTACACACACGGTGGTGTTTTCTGATCATATTTTGCGCCGTATTACTTACAAGTTTCTTTCCTGGCAGAATCCCCATTTCCTTCCGAAACAGCACATCACCATTGATTAGGTGCGTGTATAAGATGTCCAGGTACAGCGGTATGATCCTCATTTTTTCTCATTTAACGGAATAGAGTTATATGCTGGACCCAAAAAAAATGTTCTCATTTATCTCTGAAGTCTTCTGGTATTTTTCGGTACAAGTAACTATCACTTATTTTATTAATCTGCGGTCACTAGCTCCTGTTTTTGCTACCGTCGTTACTCGTGGGGTGTAGAGAACACCCCAAACTTTTAACACGTGTATTTAAATATGAAAAAAAAATTTAGTCAATTATGATACATTTTTATAAAGTACAAGTTGTTTTTTGTATTATACAAATAAAATTATTAAATGTATTGCATAAAAATGAGACTAACATTAATTTAAACTAAATCTACAAAACTTTCATTTTAAAATACATTAACTTTATATTATTGCTGGGGTGTACAGAACACCCCGCGCGAGTGATCGTGGGTTAAAATTGCATAAAAGAAAGGTATATACTTTGTAAATAAAAACTTATTATTTCTGTATTTCTTTTTTTTTAAAACTTATTTGTTTTGTCTTAAATTGCGAGTAATAAATTAAAAGCAAAGTTATGTAATAAACTTTACCTTAAGGTCTGCAAAATTTGTTTTGAAGATTTTGTTGAGTTTAAAATTGAAAGTATGTGATTAAATTGCTGATTCAGAGATACGAATGCACAAAATATATAAAAAATAATTTTCTTAACTTTATATTAAATATAGTAGTTTAACGTAAAAAATATGCAGAATTAAAAAAAATTGAACGTTTTAATGCAATACTCGTTTGAAAAAGCATTTAAAATATTTGACAAGGTGAGTACATAGAAGATGAACTCGTTTTTAAAAAATCGTATTATCAAAGCTACTGCACATATATTACAACAAATAATACATGAAGCTCAGGTGTCACCCTCGTCATCTGTGTGTGACCATGGCTCAAAATTATGAGGTCCGTCGTCAGTAGCCTTTGTGCAGCTTTATAATGCGACGTAAATATAACTCTCATTTTTTCTCGTTGGGTATATCATGATTTGTAAGACTATATATTTTTCAGTTGTCGATATCTAAGTCATGGCATTATATACATTTCCGATTGTATTTAAATGTGTCACTTTCTTTCAAAAAATGTACAGATTGAGAGAAGGAACAGATGGATTTTAGAACAACAATAAAAATTTTAATCAACAGCGAAGAGTGTAATTACTATTTTCTGTAATATCAAATGTCCTGTATTAAATGATCAATCTATTTAAATTTGTTAATTGGTAAAACATTGAAATATAGAAGAAAGAACTTTAAAATATAGATAATTTGTACGGTACACAACTGAAAGCATAGGAATACATAGTTTTAGGATTTGTGATTTAGGTTAAGTAGACTTTCACTTAAACTTGAGAGAGAAATGCCTGAGAGCTTAATACTTCATCAAAAAAAAAACCTTTATCTGTAATTCCATTCAGTGAGTAAAAAAGCCGCTATGTGAAATAAGCAGACTACGCCAAATGAGTTTAAAAAAATATCTTAGAATATATACTATCAGCTGCTTATATAAATAACCAATTAAATTACACATTTCACCATGGGCATATGTCTGAACAAATTGTCAGAGATCGTTTTTTCCCTCGTTTTCAATCATCTTGCTTTTAAAATACGTAATATTTCAATGCATTTTATTAAAGCAAGCACGCAGACATTTTTCATCCTGAATGTGCTGAATAATAATATTTCAACAAAGTGACAGCATATTTTAGAGTAACTCCTGGAACAGTGTTACAGGATACACCTTTCTTAAATATTCTCACTAGATATTTATTTTTGCAAGCCATCATTTAGGTTTTATGTACATCTCATCCTTCTTCTCAAACAAAATACTCTTTCCTTCCAAAAGAAATGCCCGGTAGAAGTTAGTTACTTGGATAATGTGTCAGGCAAAAATGTTGGGCATATCATTTTTTCTCATTTGGTGGGACGAGAATTGATAGCAGTTTCCTGCCACAGACCGTTTTCATTACATGCGTAAGCTTATGAATGTTCAATTACTAAGAAGACAGTGATAAATATGTGGAAGATGATCATGAAGAGATTATACAAATATAAGGAATTTAGTATAATAAAATAGGAATATTTTATTGCTTTATTTTTTTTTAAGTGTAGATTAATAGTGTCAAAAGAATTTATAGAGCTTTCTAAGCAAACTATAAAAATAAGAAACAAATTATTTCGGTAATGAAGCAGCCAAAAATTGTTCATATAATTAGAATTCTCTTTGAGTTGAAGAAAGTCTTGATTGCAGATCCTGAGGTGAACGAAGATAATGTTTAACATATGATATTCTCATACAAAAAATTATTTAATTGTTTGAACTTTTTCTAAATATATTATTTTTAAATTTAGACTGTGTTGTGGGGGAGGGGTCCTAACTGGGACCCCTCTCCCTCTGTCCAGCGCGTCTCTAGGTGTGGGGGGAAACGAAACATCACCAACAAACGCCATACTAACAAATAGATTTATTCAAGTTCTGAAGAAACACTTAAACAATCACAAGTTTAATTATAAGAAGAAACCTATGAGTGATATCTAAAACGTTGATTAATCATAATACTCAATTCTAAGTAAACCCGACTACCAGAAATGGATAAGGAGAACAATCACTAATGACCTCAGGCCGATTCTAAATCTACTATCTTAAAGCTTCAATCTAATAATTTAATCTCAGAAATTACACCTTTTAAACGCGCGCTAAGTTTGTGAAGTAAATTCTCCAGTGTTCAACTTACTTGACAGCTTCACGGCTCCTTCTCCCTTCTTACATCTACAAAACCTAGACTTTATATAATCGAATTAATTAACATGTATCTATCTCGTGTTTTTCTTGAAAGGCTGTGAATTAGTATAAATGCTAGCCCCAAAGTTTCCCCAAGAGGATTAGTCAGAATATCTCGCGAATAGCCCCGTCACAATGTAAAAGATTCTGCAACAAATATTATGCACTCATTGCCATAAAAGTTTGCCCACCAAGAAATAATTGTGGAATCGTAACGAAACTTGGCATGATGGTACATGTCGGGCAGAAATGCAAATGATTAGAAATGCAACGTGATTGCGCATTGCGTAATGCCACTAGAGGGCGTTGAACTTCATTCTTCTTGGAGTATAAAACAGTTAAGCCGATCTTGTTTCAGTGCGCCAAATCTTTTGCAGAGGAAACGCTGAGGTAGACATGCCGTTACGCCGCTATGAGCAACATAATACCGACAACATGAGCAGCTTTCCAAGTTCGAGAGAAGAGGAATCATCAAGATGATGGACTGGGTAGTCAACTCGGCGAGTAGCTCGTCAAGTAGGCCATTCTTATTTGACTGTGAGGAATTGTCGGTACAGTGGACAGAAGAGACGTCATTTACATGGTGACCAGGCTCAGGACGCCCTCGACAGACCAGTAATCGAGAAGACCATCGCATCATACGACACGCACGCTCAGAGCCAACTGCCTCATTGGATGCTGTCCAGACACCGGTAGCACCTTCACTGCGGGCCCCTGTGTCTTCCCGAATCATCGCAAGGTGTCTGGCCGAAGGACATCTGGTACCAAGGCACCCATTACGTGTGCTGTCAATGACACCACTGCCCGACGCCTCCGTTTGAAGTGGTGTCGCGCACAACGAGATTGGTCTGCAATGAAATGGAACCAGGTCGTCTTCAGCGATGAATCTAGATAAAAATGAGCAGTGATGAAAATCGTGTACGTGTGTGTAGTACCTGTGGTTAATGCCTCAATCCTGCCTTCGATTTACAGCGACACATCTCTCCCACAGCTGGTGTGAAGGTATGGAGTATCATTGCTTACGATACACGGTCACCCCTAATATTGATCAATGGCTTATTGACAACCCAGCGGTAGGTCCACGATATCCTACAATTACATGTGTTACCATTCATGGCAGGGCTCACAGAGCCATTTTTCAACAAGACAATGCTCGGCTACACACAACATGGATGTCACAAAACTGCCTCCGCCACATTGCCACCTTTCTCTGGCCTTATCGATCCTCAGATTTTTCAAGAATCGAGCATATCTGAGATCATTTGGGATGGCAAATTGGGCACCCTACGAGTTTGGTCGAACTAGAGTTGCCCCTTCCACAGTTGCCTTTTATGCAACTGTAGAAGGGGATATATCAGGACATCATACAGAACTTGTATGCCTCAATGCCCGCTCGTGTCGCATTGTATATTCGCGCTAAAAGGGGTCCAACAGAGAACTAAAACTTCCATTCATCTGTACTTTTCTCTGCAATAAATGATATTTTTTGTGATCACTGACTTATATAAAAGTAGTACTTACATATGTAAAATTTCATTTCATTTTTACGACTTTTTTTGGTGCACAAATTTTTATAGCAATAAGTGTATTGTACATATATGTAACCGTTACTTTATACAGTATACGTAGTCTATAAAAAATTCAACAGAATCTAATAAACTGGATACTTAGTTCTTCATTTCTCAATAAAGTTTTCCATGGTTTTATTTTGAATAATAAAGCATGTTAATAGTAATAAATATTTTTTGAAGTTTTTGTGAAGTTAATTACTAAATTCAATTTTTTTCATTTCTTGGCAGCTTTAAATACAGTGGCTTATCTTGAACTAATAGCATTTATTAGTTTTTACTATCTATGCTACTGTCAATAAGTAATGTAATTTAAAGCGTTGATCAGAAAATAAAAGCGACATTTGAGGATATCTCTTCTTGAATATCCCCAACACATGTGGACTTTCGGTCCTATATTGATTTAAAGTGTGATAGTCTCACATTAAGGGGCATTCTGACTCTGGTGGAATCATGAAACCATTCAACTGGATTACTAAAACCTCGCAGCAGGCCTTTCTTTTGCAAGTCGCAAAGGTCAGGAGCAAAACTCTTAACAACTGGTCTAACTGGAATTTCTTTGCCATCCAGTCGTCTAACACGTACCCTTCGGACACAAAGGTTAGCGGTTCCAATCATCCTGCCCCAACCAACATTCAAGATCACTGTGGGTCATACTCTCCTCTGTCACGAATAGCTTGTCACCTCAGTGGTGACCAAGGAATTGAACACTAGATGGCAACACTACCTAACACTTCTGGTTGGTTATGCATTCATTCCATAGAGAGTCTAAGACATTACCTATAAATCATGATTAGGAATTCAGAAAGCAATGGCACCATCTCAACAAGAGACTGACAACAACGTCAACGGAAAAATGTTCCAAAGACACTCGAACCTACTCAGAATGCATATCAAAATGGCAGGAAAACCATCATCTCTAAGTATCGCTCAGAAAGTCTATCAACAGCAAAAGCAGTTTTCTTCTCTAGGAAAGGGGGTATGCAGCACGCCCTTCTTCCGCAAGACGCAAAACAATAGAGGACAGGAATAAAAGCCTTTAACTACTGCCCCGAATAGGTATTCATTTTTGTTTCAGTCGTCTAAGGCATACACGGCATAGCTGCTGACTGGTAGTTCAATGGACCAAATAAACACCACTGACAAAGTCAACAACTTTCGTTGAAACCCAATTATCAGAAAAACGTTTATGATTTTAGTAAAAAGATTCAAAGCTATTAAAAATCAATTTCTTTTTTTTTCCTTGCATATCGTGCCATGCACTTTCCAGTATATTTTCTAAATCAAACACTACAGAATGTAAACATACATTTCGTTCTTTATTTAGTTAAATATACTGTGTCATTTTTCTTTCAGTGAAGGGAAGTTGAAATAAATTGCTCACAAATTCCAAAGTGCTATCATTTATTTGAACTAACCAAAAATTCTCAGGCTTCAGAACAACAAGTTAACTTGAGTGAACTTTTTGCAAACAAATAAAGTAAACGTGGCTTTGTTTTAAAGCCACAAAGAGTGAAATAACATCATTTATTAAGAAAACAAATCTTACCAAGACATCATTACTCTGAGGATACTCTGAAAATGTTTTCTTATCGTCCCTGTGTAAGTTGCGGAAGAAAACTATTTTTTTCCCGACCATTGAGCAAAGTCTCGAGATCTCTGAGGGAATCTGTACTGTTTCTTACGTTTCCTGCATTCTTACGCTTCTTGAAAAATGTAATTTTTCTTGTAAATTGCACGAAAGAGTTTAGTTTGGTCTTCCATCCTTAGGGACTTCTTGTGGTTATTTTTGTTGAAGAGGTACTTGTACTCAGGGAGTTATTTTGTAGGTGTTTTAGAAATAATAGTACTGAGAAAAGACCTCTAATTTTAAATTGACAGAAAATTTAGGAGTAGTTTTTGGAGAAATACATGAGCAAAGAAGGAAACTTGTACAGTTAAACGAATGTTATTGACACAAAATTTCATTCAAGGAATTACACTGACAAAAAAAAAGAAAATTAAAGTAAAGTAAATAAGGAATTCATAAAAAAAAAATTTTTAAACCTATTATTTATACGGTTGTATGAAAATTGTTTTTGTTATTATATATTTTAATTAAATATATTATCAAAATATCGAATTTTAAAATGTTACGATGTGACGATCGTTGCTATGAATAAATTCCTTTAAAAAATTAGAATTTACTCTGAAATAGTTTTCGGTTTTAAATCTTTAAAATGATATACTTAAAAATAATTAAAGAATAATTTTATACACTCGTAAAAAATATAAACAGACTTTACAATTTTTAGGTAAGTGTTTTATTACTATCATAGCTTTTTGATTTCTTTCTCAAGCCAAAATATGCCAATATTATTATAAACATTCGATACATCTTATATCTTGAATGATAGCAATGTGTAACCCATACAGTTGATTCACTGTGTGAGTATTCACTGTAAATTAAACCCTTACATATCAGCAATGGGCTAAATTCAATACTGTCCTATGATGAATGTAATCACGTGTTCTTTATTGAATTCAAAAGAGACGAATATTAACGAATTGTGTTAATTACACCTTTCACAGGCAATTGAAACTGAAACAGGTTCATGAAAGAAAAAAAACTAGTTTTGAATGAATAGAATAATTTGTATATTATCAACAGTATTTTTTGCCTACATTTTTACACAAAGGACTAAATTCATAAAGATCACGTGATTAATGTAATCACGAGTTTTCCAATGAATTTAAAATAGACACTAGACTTGTCTTGTACAAGCCAGATAAAATTTCAGATATCATAATGGGGTAAAAATGTTCAAACATTGAAATTCTTCAAAAGGCTTTTCCCCAATTTTTTTTTTAAATTCGTATGTTATTGGATATTTTTAAATCAAATGCATTTTAACTAATGTACGTTATTGTTAACAAATATATAATTTTTAAAAGAAAGTTTTTTAAAAGCTAACGCTGGCAAAAGTGGTGTACTAGAACTCATTGATTGGAAACGTGATTGAATTTATCATGTGATTATGCCATCACATATGAATTTAGCCCCTTTTTTTATTAAAAAAAATATAATTTTTACAAAAAGTGTAACAAATAATTTATATAATTCATGCGTGTGAAATTGCTTACCAACTGAATCTTCCAACTCGATAACTTATTCGTCCCAAAAATTGAAATTTTCTTTTTCACATGCTGGAATAAACATCGAGGCCCGAAACCTTTAAAGGCTGTTTTCATTTATTTATTTTTGACTTAGAGAGCTACTACTGTGCAACTCGAGAGCTTTTGGCTACGGATCATGTGATTTCAATGGGCTTAGTTCATGTGACGTCATAGCCACATGATAATGATAACTACGTATTTTTGTCCAATCAGATCAAAATCTCATATGACGTCATAGCCACATGATAATAATAACAACGTTTGTTGTCCAATCAGTTCAAAATCTCATGTGACGTCATAGTCACATGATAAAAGCAATCATGTGTTTCCTGCTAATCAGTTCATGCGCTTCGTTATTTACAACTTTTGATCTGTTCAGAAACGTTCTCTAAGTAATACAAATTTTTCAACAACAATAATGCACATAGGTAGACAAAATGCATTTTATTTGAAAGTACATGCATAAATGAATATTTTTTTAATTTTAAAATCTTTTGAAGAAATTTATTTTTTATAACATTTGAGTATTTTTACCCAATTATAAAATTCGAAATTTTACTCAACTTTTACAAATAGAACAAGTCTGTTTTGAATTCAATGGAAAACAAGTGTTTGTCTTTATCATGTGACCGTCATGAATTTTGACCAGTGATTACTTATCAACATTAAGCTGTGAAGCAACATGAACCTAATGGCGATGAGCCTAGTCCAAATGGATCTGAACCACGATCAGACGACGAGATTTACACCTGAGTTAGCTTCCCATGGTTCTCATCCGCACTATACAAACCCCTTTTACTTAAAGGGAGGATCGCTTTCAATATTTTCTAGAAAAGTTGCATTAACTGCAAAATGTATCAAAAAGTAAAAGAATTGAAATTATACTAATTTGTATGTGTAGAAAAAGAAGTGTAAATTATTACTAGAGTTTCAAAATCAATGGGATAACTTATTATTAAAAATTTATTCAGATGACCGGTTGTTTTGCCATGATTACGAAGTTTAGACACGAGAATCTTGTCATTATATGAAACTCTAAATTTTCACTAATAGAAAGGCAATAAACAAAAAACTAACAGAGTTATTAACATTGTTTTTGTCACTTAAAATTTAATTTCAAATGCAAGATTTATTTATTTTATTTTTCAAAAAATTAAGGAAAATATCGGAAGATCTTTAAGAAAAGAAAATTTGTTAAAATGAAAATCGTATCTCACAAAAATCCAACATTTTTACATTTCGGACTGATTACCACGAAAGCTTTCATTGAAGTTCATGCAACCATTGAATTCTGTTTGTTTGTTATTGGTCTTATAAAAGCCAAGGAATAAGTTTGTTTTTCATGAAATGGCGACTAGACTGTATCATATAAAAATAGGAAAATTCACCCACGACTTAGAACATGGTTTTCACTTATTTATCTACCATAATCAGCAGCATTCTTTTCTTTCATGAAGTAGAAACTTTCGTAAGAGGCCTCAACTGCTTATGGAAATTTTGCG
Organism: Trichonephila clavata; assembly: GCA_019973975.1. Classification (NCBI taxonomy): domain Eukaryota; kingdom Metazoa; phylum Arthropoda; class Arachnida; order Araneae; family Nephilidae; genus Trichonephila; species Trichonephila clavata. Next base: position 51,036 of record BMAO01021901.1, read on the forward strand.
CTTACTGTAGAAGACGAACTAGATCCTCTGTACAGACCAATAATTTGTTTTACGTCATAAAAACTTTTCTTTTTTCCCGCCACAGATATCGTTTTTATCAATTTTGTCGCCAAGTTGGGCGTATTTGCAATTGACGTGATTGAGTGAAAAAACTCTGAAAATAGGCTTTTATCCTCTTATGTGATAAAAGAAATTGGCTATAGAAAAAAAATACAAAGCGCATAGTTTTTTTTAGAGAGAGTCTTGATAAAATTTAATTCATCTCAGTTGAAACCAAAAACTAAAATGATATATAAAGATAAGTAATTTCTTTTTTATTCGTTGAAATATTTGGAATACAAAATGTAGTGGAAAACTTTTCTTCGTAATTGAATTTAATCACTATATTTGTGCTTATAATTTCCTTCTTCCTTCTCTGCCGTCTCCTGTTCAAACTCATGTCCATAAATTAAGGATAATTCAAAGTTCTGCGGAAATCGAACTCTAAGATATATATAAATATATCACCCGTAAAATGACTTCACACATCTTCATGAATCATATGCAAATTGCAGGAAGCCACCAGATGACACCGACAGTTCGTCACAATGAAGAGAGTGTCAGAGGGGGATATATAAGGAATACAGGCAAAGAAGTAAAATTGTTTGCAAGCGTTTTATAATCCTTTCAGTGTAATAACCGCTTCGTTATGACACAAAGCACGCATTTAGATGATTTTTTACGTGGTAGAATTATAGGCAGTCTGGAATGGTGGGCTCCTTCGAGTTACAACGCCGAATGAGGACTGGTGATTGGTAATTACTGCCAAAAAAACCGACGTAGCACGGCATCAGATCTGTCTCGTGAGCTCTCTTCAGTCACTGATACGAAAATTTCAAGGCAGGCCGTGTAGAGACGCTTAAGGCAGATTGGTCAAAATGCTCGTAGATCTGTCCATTTACTGCAATGGATCAGATATGATCCATTTACTGCAACTCACTATCACCTGCGGTTAGCCTGGAGTAAGGAACATGCATTGGGGACACTTCAACAGTGGGTTTGTGTGATGTTTTGCGACGAGTCCAGGTTTAGCTTGCAGTCTGATTCTCACCGGACTGTCATATGGAGAGCGCCAGGTACCCGTTACCACCAAGAGAACATCATTGAATGACGCCGTTTCGGTGCTGCAGGATTGCTCGTTTGGGAGAAAGGGGGAGGTAATTATTCTAGGTTCCAAAACTGACCTGCATGTTCAAATTAGAACCATAACAGGCGTCATTCTGGAACAACATGTACGTTTGCTTTGGAGCGCCATGGGGCGCAGAATTTGTGTTTATGGATGACAACGCCCATCCACACCGTGCAAACATCGTAAGCGATTGCCTTCAATTGGAAAATATCACCCGTATGGACTGGCCAGTATTCTTACCGGACTTGAATCCAATAGAGCATGTGTGGGAAATGCTTGGCCGACGAGTTGCTACCCGACAACCACCTCCTACATGTCTACTGGAACTTCGGAGAGCATTGCTTGATGAGTAGTGTAATATTCCCTTATATCAGATGAATAATTTGATACTCAGCATGCTTAGGCGTTGTACGGACTGTATTGCATCGTCTGAGAGACGTATTATGTATTAATTATCATACCAAGTATGTAATATTAATTTTTGTAAATATTAATAATAAATAATTAATAATATTATAATTAAATTTTATTTTAGTAATTTGCTTTAGGGAGCAAAAATCGCAATTTCTGTTAATGATATCAAACATATTGCGTCTTTGTTTGTTCTTTGCCTTTTGTTTCATAAAAAAAAAGCTATACATGTAAATCACATTTGTTTTGCTTCTGACTCTTTCTTTGCCAGAATATTCATCATCCTTAATATATGGTCATGAGTGTATTTACTTTTTACTTACGTAACTATACCGTCAACAAATTTTCAAATGAAAAGACGTCACCAAATCCACCGATATGCAGCCAATAGTAGGAACTGTATCTGTAATCGTTTGTTTACTTAGTTTTAATTAATTTTATTGATTATAATTAAATTATCATATTTTCATCCAAAATAATAATGTATAGACAATTTGGTACTTACGTATTATCGCAACCTTCTGGCGACATCATATAAAACGAACCGTAATGCTATCTTTTTTCACAAATTATTAAATTCATGGAAGATTAAACCTTTTTTTAATTCAAATTTCATGACGATGGTAAGAAATATTTTATGCAAGCATTCAAGTATAAGTTTACAATATATGTTCGCTTAATGATATACATTAAATTTTAATACTCCATTGACATTATATACACAGGTGCTTGGATTATTAAATCTTTAAATAAATGTCATACATATAAATCAATGAATTTACTTAATTTGGGAAACATAATTAATGTTCCAGAAAATAATTTAGTAAATTTGCTTCCGTGCATCAAATGACACAATATTAAATCTGAATAAATATCCATAAATAAAAAAACATACAAATTTTTTTACTTTGAAGAATAACTTCTTTGCATTTGCATACCGTTTTCACATAAAAAAGCAATAAAAATATCGTTATGATTCTTCCAATTTTTCAACTCTGCTATTAGACACGATTTTGCTTGACAAATGGTTACAACTGCCATCAAATGACTGTTCGTGTTCTAATAAAAATGAGCTGTTCACGATATCGAAGTAGGTTCATTTTAAAACCATATATTTCCATAAGCAAACGATTTAGAACGGCAGACGATTACCACCGTCTCTGCTAGAATGTAGTGGGAAAAAAGTTATGGCAAATGATGTCGGAACGTTTATCTCTGAATGGTCTAGAGATTTATTCGTGTCCATTCAATCTTAAAAAGAAAACTTTGAAAAGCAAAAGGTTATTACTTCCTAAAAGAAGTCGTTTTTCGGAAAGGTTTGAACAAACACAAATTGTGGAATTCAGAACACTGCAATTAAAGCTCTAATGTACAAAATCTAGAATTCAAGTATTAAGTTGAAATAAATCGAATAAGCAGATGTAGGTAGGCGCTTCTAAATTAGTAACAGTAAAATTTAAGCTATAATAAGTTATGAAATTTAGATTATAAGCTATATAAATTAAGTTCCAATTCATCTTTTATTAACTACATTATTTTATAATAAGCATTTTTTTTCGCAATGTGTGTAGGTATCTTTGTTTTAAAAAATTTCGAATTTCTTATTCTGTGAAGTAATCGTTTCCCTTTCTGGAAATTAAAAATTTAAATTTCGAAAATTAAAGTCAACGTCGAAAGCAGAACAAGTAGAAATTGGTTTAAGCATGGTTGGTATAATATATACTTCATAAATTAAAAAAAAGATATCTGTGTGAGTTATTTTTATAAGTATATTAGCCGTATTATTAGCCCGCTTCGCTGGGTATTTCATGATGTTATATGAATATATATATACTGATATATATATATATATATATATATATATAATTGATATCTTAGCATTTAGAATTCGATTGTATTTAAAAGCATTCCAATTCTTAATTTAAAAAGGACAAAACTTCCAAATAATAAATCTAAAACTAAAATAGAATTATATTTTACTTTCTCGTAACTCCCTCCCAAGTGAATTTTTACAAAACCCATTTGTAGTGGATCTCTATTCAATAAATTAAACATACTTACCAAATTTCAAGTCTAATAAATCAAAAACGGAATTTTTTTATCAATAAGCTCCAGTAACTACCTTTCTGTGAGACCCGTTCAATTCAACAACAAAGATTTACATACCAAATTTCATTACTGTAGCATGTCTAGCAGTTAAAAAATCTGATTTTTTCATCAATGCACCGCAAAAAAGATTTTCTCTACCCATAGAAGTTGATTTCCGTAAAATCTCTCTCCTTCATTAGCGAATTTCCATTTAAAAAAATACGTTTTTATAAGTTCCATATAGTTCATAACGGTAAGTAGTAATTCAATAACGAATTGTTTTCATACATAAGTTCGGGAACCCCCCAGTTGGAGTGTCAATTTCCGTAAAATCTGTTCTTAAAGCGGATCTATATCTCCAAAAAACATGCAAACTAAATTTCAAGTCTGTACGTCTAAAAGTTGAAAAACGGTAATATTTATCTGTAACGTCCCTTAAGCCCTCACAACTACCTTTCGAGTTAATTCTCAAACACTTTTTGAATCGGATCTCTACTCTATGAAAAGAACGGGCCTACTAGCCAGGTGACAGTGCGTTCTTTTTTTAATGCTGTCAGCCCCGAAACAAAGATTTCCCCACGAACAAACACCTGCTGGAATGTTGGGGACTATTCCGGGAAATTTTGACTCTAGTAATATTCTTTTATTTTATTCATTAAGTTAATTATGTTTCATAAACCACAATACATTTCTTTACTCCAAAGTGGTATATTTTCTGAAAGACATTTTACCTTATTTATTTGCAAGTTCATTTCCTTAATTGAAATACCTTTAAACTATTTAATCGTTTATTTGTATTCTACTTTGTTTTTATCGATTTTATTCTTATCTAAAAGTAAGCAAATAACTGGGATTTTTTTTTCAGAGTCCGTATGATTTATTTACTTTGTAATAATTATCAAATGAAATTGCCTGCAACTTTACGGGATAAAAGCATAGCATGTCTATCCAATGAGTAGCTCTTATTCTTATCAAGATGTTTGTCCGAGTATTATTTTAAGCGTGTACAAAAAGATGCTGGTATTAGAGCGAAGATCTTATTCAATTGCTACTATTAGATCACTCTCTCTATATATATTTATCTTGTTCAAATTTTCAATCGTTAATAAAATGCATTTTAAAGCACTCAATTGAGCTGAAATTTTATATACACGATTACTTTAGATGACAATACAGTAATTTAATTATAATTATTAAAAATTAATTGATTAAACTTAATTATTCGAAGAACTGCAAATACAGCTACGTTGGGCATCATACTATAATTTCATAATTTTGTTCCATTGTCTTGATCAGGACCACCAGGACTAACGATTTCCCATTTTTAGATTCCCGCATCTGGCAACTAATTTCAGATCCCATTTCCAGATTTGGTGACTAAAAGATTAAGTTATAACTTAGTTCGATTAACTATAAAAGGGTGTTTTTTAGTTTTCTTAAACTGTAATTTGTTAATAATTATCACACATTTAGGGCACAAGTTTAGTTCTTCCTTTTTAAAATCAGACCAAAATGGCTGCATTATGTCTGTTTTCAGCTAAAAGCTTTTGAAATTTGAAATTACTTCGATAGAAATTGCTAGTCATTTAAATGTGATTTCCTCCACACGTCCAGCATCGATTTTAAAGTTGTTCTCATGTTAAAATATTTGTGTCATTTCCTGATATTATAAACTAACTGTAACCCACCTGTTTTAATGGTTATTTTATGATGTTGCATGACTTTATACTATTTTAAATTATTGATATTTAAGTCATAGCATCAAGCAATGAAATGCATTCTCATTTCTTTACCTTTTTTATTTAAAATCGCAGGACTTGAAATTCTAAAACGGAAATATAATTATCTTTTAAAATATTAAACTTACAAAACAATTTAAATTTATAGGGATAATAAATTTTAAATATCACATTAAGATTTCTTTAATGGTAGTTCTGTAATTTCTCTCAAATACTTTAACTTGAATCTTTTGGACTTGAATCCTATTGTACATGAGTGGAACGTGATAAAAAAAAGGTGGCACTTCTAAATTTAAATTGAAAGTTGTTTTGATGGAGGAATGAAATAAAAGAAAACATTCTTATAAAAAAAATAGTTACATTTATGTGGAAGCGCAAATTTTGGTACATGAAGGGAATATTTTTGCTTAAGGAATCTAAACTACTTATTGAATTTCCTTTGTATGTTTTTACTTATATATGGTGGATTACTTATATGTGGTGGAAGTACTGAAGTAAACTGATTTCCAACTCAGTTTGAAACAATTTTAGAAAAAAGAGCAGTTTGTACATATATTTATTGTTATTAGTTCTACCGGAAGGTTTTAACCATTTTTTAAATGAAAAAGTCATATACATACATTTTTTACTCATTTACTGATATTTCCCGAACAATACAACCATCGCTATTTAAGACCTTGTAAGGATCTCACCGGCCCGTCTAAAGGTGTAAAAGAATTGGAAGGAAGACTAGCCATATTTCAAAAAACAATCTAATTTATTCACAATATTAACCACAACACAAATTAAATCGATCAAGGCTAAGAGATGCACCCAATTAAATTATGAAGACAATTAATGATGTAAGTGAGATATGAGAAGACTTAAATACTTAACACACTTACTCAAGGCAATAGCTCAGACCTTAGCCATTTAATCAAGATTCAATCTCCAGTGACAGATCGTCACCCTAAGTAATTCAATCATCAAATATTAAATATCCGCGATTCACATTCAATTTGATTAATCACTGCTCCGCTAGAATTCTATCCTATCTCTCTCTATAACCTGAAAGTCTAGACTATATATAGTAATCTTAATTTTCATAATCACGTCTTCTTCTTCGAGGAGGAGTTTTATAATAAAATAATTTTTAAAGACCAGAAATTCCCCAAGAGGACTGTTATTTGAAAGAGAGTGGATAGAACCATCACAAATCTATTCGCAACATGGTGGTATTTTGCTGATTCCAGTTCTGAAAAATGGTAGAATTTTAGGCAGTTATGACAGTAGAACGTCGTTTATCCGAACGTTTATTATCCGGATCGTCAAATGTCCGAACCAAAGTCCGGATCCGTTTTCGAACAGTGCAATGCTCAACATTTGTTTTCTGTGAGGCCAAAAGTGACGGGAAAACCCAAGGTGAGGGATATTTGGGGAATTTCAGCTCGTGATTTGGTAAACCTCTGAGCGGAATATTAGGTCAGTTTGTTTCGAAGTGAGGTGGTGTATACGTGCTTTTTTGTTGAGTTTTGTTGATGTAGAAACCTGGATGGCATGCGATGCAAAAGACTGTGGATTTTAAATGCTAAATGATAACGAGATTGGGACTTCCATGCAAGAAGAATGCGACCCTTTCGACGATGAAACAGATGAAGACGAGGACAACAACGAAAGTAGCAAATGCTGACGCATTTTTCCGCGTTACAGACAGCTATGGAGTGGTACGAACAACAATCAGAGTGCTGTTCCACTTAACTACTGCTGCTGAAGAGAATCAGAGACCTTGCATTGAAAAAACGAAGGTGTACATAGGTACAGCGAAAAATAAGGGATTATTTTTCCCAATCAAGGTAAAATTGCGACATTTCGCACCTATTTTGCTTTCTCTTCAAGCAAGTTTCCGTATGAGATGATTTTCAATTTTTGTATAGTGTTCAGTATGATATACTGCATGGATCGCATTCGGTTTTCGATTATCCGAATGGTCCTAATTGATTCGGATAAACGACGTTCTACTGTACTTGACACCTTCTTCATTTTGAAACTCTTGTCCAATCAAAAAATTTTAGATAGAATAAGGTGCTAAAGCTGGGGAGAATGGCAGATGCAACATAATTTTCAGGTCTAGCTCAGGGATTTTCTGATATTGTCGAAGTAGCATGTAAACTTGTGTAGTCGCCGTGGAGAAAGATTTGGTTCCTGTTGACAAAGTCGCTTTCTTTTGCTTGAGTGCTTGTACGAATCATTCATTTGTCGGCAATACGTTATTGAACTGAGATTTCTGTTGGGTTTGAGAAGCTTGAAATGTATTGGTCCTTTGTGATGTCCGATCATATTTCTTACTGATCTATCTCAATTTTGAGATGACGCTGAAAGATGGCGTAAGTAACCACAGAAATAATAGTTCAGCAAATATTATTAAAAAGATTGAAATATACTTTCTTTTATATAAAAAGTGGGCATAACTTACCAGTGGTACTTACAGGAGTTTTCCAAAGGGAGGAGGACAGTAGCACACATAAAAAATTTCAAGGGGGTGTCCATGGTTGAAAGTCCCCCAACTCGTATCATACCTCAAAACAACACCGATTGATTCTTCTCATTTTGGAAACAAAAAAGAGTAAAAAGTAAATTATTGAATTAATAATTAACATTAATTAATAAAATAAATTGTTAATTACAAGTATTTAATTGAATTTTACGTATATATACACTCAAGAGCCAAAACATTATGACCACCCCTACATTTTGCAATGAACTCGCCTGGATGACATGAAAGGCACGAGATCAGGTGGAAGTGGTATTTAACTGCTGCTGGAGAGTCTGAAGAATCATTCTTTCACTTACTTCTGTGTGTGATAGGAAAAGCTGCGGATCTAAGCGACTATGATAGAAGATAGATTGTAATGGCTCGAAGGCTCGGAACAAGTATTTCCGAAACTGCACGACCGTGGGTTGTTCGCGATCTACAGTTGTTAGTACTTATGCAAAGTGGATTAATGACGGTGAAACCAGCAGTAGACGACATGGTGTTGGACGTCCACACGCTATCAAAGAAAAAGGTCGTCGGAGATTGCCTCGCATGGTGAAGCAAAACCGGAGCCAGACAGTGGCTCAGCTGACGGCCCAATACAATTCAGGGCCAAGTAGAATAGTATCGGAGCACACTGTTCAGCGGACACTGTTGGATACGGAGATACGCAGCAAACGTCCCACTCTTGTGCCTTTGCTGACCAAAGCGTCATCGCCAACTGCGCCTGCGCTGGGCCCGGGAACATCGCGATTGGTCCATGGGTCAGTGGGAGAGAGTTGCCTGGTCAGATGAATCACGGTTTGTCATTCATCACGCCGATTGCCGTGTCAGGATACGCCGTCTTTCAGGCGAACAGTTGCTCCCTCAATGTACAGTAGGTCATACACAGGCTGGTGGTGGTGGTATTATGCTTTGGGGGACGTTCTCTTGGGCGTCTCTGGGACCCGTGGTTGTGATAGAGCAGACCAGGAATTCTATAGAGTATCTGAACATCATTGCTGACCAGTTGCACCCTTACATGGCCTCTGTTTTTCCAGCTGGAAATAGAATATTCCAACAGGACAACGCCCCGTGTCACAAGGCTAAAATTGTGTTGGAGTGGTTCCAGGAACATGATGCTGAATTCCATTTAATGTCCTGGCCGCCTAACTCAACGGATCTCAATCCGATAGAACAAATTTGGGATGTCATGCGACGGCATCTCAGAGTTCAATGACCATCAATTTCTCAATATCTCGGATTTGCCTAACCGTTGCTTAAACATCTGGTACAATCTGTCTCCGGCCATCTACCAAGGACTTGTGGCATCCATGGCAAGGAGAGTTGAAGCTGTGTTGCGTGCCAAAGGTGGGCCAACTCTTTATTAACAGGTGATCATAATGCTTTAGCTCTTGAGTGTATATATATATATATAGGATTATCATCAATCGAAAAATTCTCAAGAGCTTTGGGGGTGCCCGGACCCCTAGGACACCCCCTTGTGTGCGTCACTGGACGAGGAAATCCAGGGTAGAAAGTCCATCATTCTCGTATCATACCCCAAATATGTCCCACCAAATATATTTTTTTGAATTTGTGGTTTCCGGGAACGAAAAGCAGTAAAAAATAATTTATTGATTAACTAATTAACATTAATTAATAAAAACATGTAAATTAAATTTTGTGTACTATATGCATAGGATTATAATCAATCGAAGACGAATCAAGGGCGATGGAGGGGGGTTCCGGGTCAAGGACACCCGACCCCTAGTATGCGCCACTGACCAATATAGATCTAACATAGCAGAAGAAGAAAATAAATAATAGTATATGAGTGGAAGAATATTTAAAAGTCGGTCTTTCAGTATTTAGAGCATTTTTCCTAATCGTAAGTCGTAAGCTTATGTGTCTGAAAACAAACGTGTCCCATTGTATATTTTTAATAATTAGAATTAATATTACTACAAAATAACATTTCATATCTATATATCAAATATTCAATCGTAAAGTAACTGAAACATTAAACTTTAAATAAAGTTTTGGTGAAAACTGAAAGAAAAATATGTTCAATAATAGCATAGATTTAAATGAAACTTTTAGTCAGATAAAAATTTACCATTCCAAACAATAGTTTTTAATACATTTTCGAAAGCGAAAAAATGAATAATAAAAGTTTTTTATGGTGATTTTTCGAAAAAAAAATTATTCTAGGAATTGAATTTAAAACTTTTCTGAAATAAATCATGAAGTTCTCAAATCATTACAATGGATATTAAACAGAATATGCTACAATCTAATCATAATTTTTTTCTCGAGAGAAATAGCACTTTCTATGACAAAATTCGAAAAATGAAGCAAAGTAACTTAAAACTTTTAAAACTATAAAAGATAACATTTAAACAGCTTTTATTACCAGAAAAAAAATTCAATGAAAAGAAGCTGTAACATTCGCAATCACAAATGCTTTCTGAAAATCACTTTTAAAAAAAAGTTCTATTTTTCAAATAGGGTTAATGCAAATAGCAGAAATAGAATTTTTTCCCCTCCCATTTCCTGCAAAGGAATTTTTCAAAAGCGTTTGAATGGAACAAAAAGAAAAAAATACTAATTAATTAGATCCGCTATAGTCAAAAGGAGATAGTATTATTCTTCGATGCTTCTTTTTAACTTGGATACACAGATTTACTCTCTCTTTCCTCTCTCTCTTCTCTCTCTCTCCATCCCTCTACATTGCAAATATATTATCTAAAACTAACCTATCAGGACGGTTGAAAAATTTTAAACTTCCATTTAAATAATAAAATATTATTATAAAAAATAATCTTGAAGAAATTGTAAGATTGTTCAATATAATCTTAAACATGTTTAGCAGAAAATTTAATTCTTCACATTTGCGTCGAGATAACTATAAAAAATTATAACCATTATATCAATAGGCAAAGGAACAAAAAAATTACAGTACTTTTGATTTTAGAATCAACATTGATATTTTTTTATATCTAAAATAAGAACAATGGTAAATTGAGCTTTATGCAGCGTTTCTCAAACTGTGGGGAGCGCCCCTAGGGGGGTGGGATAAACTTGCGAGGGGGCACATGCATATTGGGAAGTCGAAAACAAAACACCATTAAAAAAATTATTAATTTATTCAAAATAAACAAACAAAATACATTCTGACATTATAAAATACACATTTACACTGATATAATACACTTATAAATATATCAGTACTGCGCAATGTCTTTTATAATTAATTTAACAATACTAACCTAAGAATAAGTTTAATAATTACCGGTGTCCCCACTGGCTTGTCATAAATAAAATTATATACAAAAATTAACACTTATCGCGATAATTTGTACGATTTGTAATTAATCCCTAAACTACCGATAAAAAGTTACGAGATTCGCATCCCAATGCCACCGTTTAACAAGTAGGCGAGCGTATGTGGTGTATTGGAGAAAGGAGGGAATAGAAAAGGAATACATAAGTTAATTCTCAAAAATAAGAAGTTCTGCTGTATACACTGTCAAAGTCCTTTTATTGCACTCCAACGCCTTCTGGATAATTTTATGTATAGCAGTGCACTGAAAAGATCGTACTTTGAAAGACGTATATATACGTCTGAGGCAATTAGCGCACTGGCTGAGCGAGATGCCGGTTGGTGTATCTTAAGAGGTTAAAGTCGTATTGTTGCTATAGCGCCAAAGTATATTATTATTGAATTCAATACATAGTTATTGTTTAGGGGGGGGCGATGAAATTATGATTGAATATTCGGTCGAAAATATTGAAAGTTTGAGAAGCACTGGCTTTATCTGTTTCCTTGTTCTTTTCCAATGACAATTAAATATTGTTTCCGACTCAGTTTTCTTCTTAAAAGAGCGCATGGTTGATTTGTTTATGAAGAATATGGAGTAACAAAAACAGTACGTGCGTTAATTTATTAAAAAAAAAAAAGTGGAGTAACTAACTGTTTAAACGTCTCAAAATAAGACACCTTCTATAGAGGATGAAAATAAAAAAATTTTATTACTTTATTATTATCTGATTTTATTAATTTATTTAAGTTTTTTTAATGACTTTAAAGGGAGGAAATTATTGTTTATTAACGGCGCACTTAGAACACGAAAAACGTTATATATACTGGTGACGGTAATCGTAATTTTGAGACACACAATGCAGAGGACATCCGATCACTCTCCAAATTTCCTCACCAAACCAAAATGAGGACCTTAGTCTTGAAAGATTTAACGTGCCTCTAAATAGCGTGTCTAGTTGAAGTAGGACTCGTTTACGGCTCCACTTTAAAAACGCTGGCAATGAGCTGGTGACAATGTGTGTGGACACTCGACTACCACGGCCATCTAAAAATAGGGCCATGAGCGTAAGAAATTAGTGTGGTAATCTACTGGACTGATACTTTACTCCAGTCTCACTACATAACAGATACATTATCATTATACTGTTTTCTAGCAGTAAGTACTTCAATTTGATCTATTTGTGTGTTTTGTACAGTAAATAATGCCAGCAAGACGCAAAGGGTCTGATTTAGGACGTCGAATTACTAAATCTACAGCCATGCGAAATAAAAGAGTTCAAAGAACAGACGAACAAATCCAACAAGATAATGAAGATATGCGTGTGAATATGGCGCAGTTGCGTAAATCCCAGTCACAAGAGGTACGAGTTGAACAAAATCAACAAAGACGATAAGAACAAAGACAAGCGCGTCGATTCCTATTTGACACACTCAGAGCAAATGACCAACAACGCCAATAAGTATATCGAACATTTACATACGATTCATTCCGTCGTCTTCCATTCAAGTATGAGCCTAATGTTAAATGTTGCACTCATTCGAATGTGACAATTGGTGCTATGGACAAGGAATATCCGCATTGTAATGCACTTAAATTTAAAAATGAGCCAGCCGGGATGTGTTGCGCGTCAGGAAAAGTGCAACTACCGGAAATTAAAACACCTCCTGAACCATTGAATGGCTTACTTATCGGTACGGATCCCGATTCTTACCTGTTCCTGAAGTCAATTCGAACATTCAATTCATGTTTCCAAATGACATCGTTCGGAGCAACAGAAATAGTTAAAAATAATGCTGCAATGTCAAAAATTTAATTCAACATTCAAAATCAAAGGCCAAGTTTATCACAAAGTGAGCTCATTTCTGCCAATGCTAAACGAACCACATAAATTTTTACAAATTTACTTTATGGGCGGTGAGGACTCCGAAAGTGCCCTCGCCAATCGCGTGGATGCACGTTGTAGCTACAATAACCTCAATTCACTTTTTGCCAGGTGCATTGTCGGTGAACTGGGCGCTTTATTGAATGAGCACAATGAATTGTTGAAATTATTCAAATCACACATGTACAAATTACAAAGTGACAATCATGCTATTGTCATCAATCCTGATAAAACACCAGCTGGAGAGCACATTCGTAGATTCAATGCACCTGTTGTTGACGACATTGCTGGAATCATGGTTGGCGACCGTACAGCTACGCGAATTCAAACGCATTCAATTTCCAATTAGATTGACATTCGCAATGACAATCAATAAGTCTCAAGGTCAAACGATGTCTGTTTGTGGCTTAGATTTGGGCACGCCGTGTTTTCACACGGACAATTATACGTGGCATGTTCTCGCGTGGGTAAGCAATCTAGTTTGCTTGTGTTGGCTAAAGATGGCCTCACTAAAAATATCGTACACTCCATTGCACTAAGAGACTGATAATAATATTTTTTAATTGTCATAATTTGTGATAGAGATGTAATTTGAAATTTTTAGTTAAAATAATAAAAGTACAAAAAATTCAAAAAAGGAATGTTTGGTGTTTTGTTACTTTTATAGGCCGTCATCGTTCACAACGCTCCATTTCTCTTTCAGTCATATACCACATCCCCACACACTTACAATTTTTTATTTAACTACCAAAATATTCACAAGAAATAATTTATTTGGCAAAACAACGTTTGCCAGGTCAGCTTGTATGTATATGTATATAACATGGGGTGTTATATAAATTAATAATAATAGATTTTTTTTTATTTAAAATTAATTGTGTATGTCTGTGTTGTACTTCTATTTTCTATAAATTTTAAAACAGTATTTAGAGTTTTTGAATGCATATGTATAGACTTAATGTTATTCTTTCATAATTTACTAATTTTATGCCTTACTGATATACTCCTTTTTATCGCGCAGGAAAAAGGATTGTTGTTGTACTCACGTAGTAAGTTTTTTCATCCAGTTTTATTGCATTGATTTTAACATATACCAGTAATTATTATACACTATAGTTTTATCGTTTTATATTGTGGTTTTATTTGTAATAGTTAAATTTCTCTTGATATTCCTTACTTTCCCTATGGCCCAGAGTATTGGCAAATACAGGTGAAGGTTGACTAGCCGCAAAACTTTGTTTAAACCTGCAATCCTGGTTCCTAAGGCCAGGAGTTAGCTACAGTACTACTGTGGCTAATATAATTTTTACTATCTTGACCAGTTATCCTACGTTTATACCTATTTTGTGTATATATATGAATTATATATACATATATATAGAGAGAGAGAGAGCCGAAACTCTTCTTGTGTGTGTGTGTGTGTGTGTGTGTTGTGTGTGTGTGTGTGTGTGTGTGTGTGTGTGTGTGTTGTGTGTGTGTGTGTGTGTGTGTGTGTGTGTGTGTGTAAATTTAAAATTTTTTCCTGATTTGATTAATGTTTATTAATCTCCCTCTTGTAGAGAAATTTTGACTATATATATATCAGTTGTGGCCAAATTTGTGGACAATTATTAAATACAAAATACACTGGTGTCCAAAAGTTAAGCATAAATCGTAAAATGCAAAAAACATGGAGTAAATATTCGTAAAATTATTCCAAATTTCTTGCGGATATTAATTAGGTGAAGAAGAAACATTGGATTTAAGCAAAACTTTTCAGTCAACTCCGTCCTGCGCGAAACATCGGCGCATGTCGGAACGCGGAGAAACCGATTCACGCAGCATAGGCAGTTCAGACAAGTTTCGTGCAACTGCTGTGCGAAGGAACGTTGTAAACCATCAAACAAGGTGAATAATGGCTCAAAGATGCCAATTAGACATGTTTACGAAAGAAAGAATCGTTGAAATGCTGGAATCCTCACGATCACAAAATGAAGTGTCTCGAATTCTGAATGTGGACCAGTCTGTGATCTCAAGACTGTGGCAGAGGTTTTAAAGAATGGGAGATGTTACCCGACAACCAGTATCAGGTCGACCAAGAGTCACAACCCCTCGCCAAGACCGATATCTGGTAATAAGTGCGCGACGTCAGAGGGGCAGTACAGCCAGAGCACTGGGTTCGGCGCTCACAGTCGCCACAGGAATACGAATTTCGAGACAAACTGTTTACAGGAGACTCAATCATGCTGGCCTGTATGCCAGAAGACCAGCAGTTTGCATTCCCCTCACGTCTGCGCATGAACGCGCTCATTTGAACAGGAGTTTGAAATATCAACATTGGAGTGTGGGAGAGCGGGCGAATGTGATGTTCAGTGACGAGTCCCGGTTTAGTCTGAGTAGTGATTCTCGGCGGGTAACGATATGGAGAGAACGTGGAACACGTTTTTAACCAAGAAACATAACGGAAAGATATGATTTTCCATCAAGAGGAGTAATGGTATAGGCAAGTATCATCATGGACGGCCGCAAAGACCTCCATTTCTTTGACACGGGGTCTGTGAGTGCTCAAAGACACAGAGGCGAAGTTCTTGAGCCTTATGTTCGCTTGTTTCGAGGTGCTGTTGGTCCTGACTTCATATTCATGGATGATAATGCGCCATGTCACCGAGCGGTGCTGATTGATGACTTCCTTGAAACGGAAAACATCCAGCACCTATCGTGACCTGCGAACTCCCCTGATTTAAATCCTATCGAGCATGTATGGGATATGCTCGGGAGACAAATTGCAGCCCTTTCGCATCCACCAAGCTCTGTTACAGAACTGAAGAGAGCTCTCCAAGAAGCTTGGAACCGTTTGAGCCTTCAACTCATTCATCATCTCATAGCAAATATGGTAAATCGCAGTGCAGCGTGCCTGGCTGTCAGAGGTGACCACACGCTTTATTAAACTGCCGCATCAGTATTTTATTTAATGTTTTCTTTCATTTTTTCTTTAACGTATGAATCCTTGCTATGCTCAGCTTTCTTTCAAACTGCTACTTTGGATAATAAAATTAATTATCATTCTTTTGATTTGCTTCTTTATTTTAGAACTATTTTACACTCGCATATCGCGTTTCCCGCCATTCTGATTTACAGTTCCTTCTTTATTCACGTAATTATCAATTATGTTTAACTTTTGGACACCAGTGTAGTATATATCTTAAAGAGAATTCAATACAAAATACAAATATTTGCAACGCAGAAAAAATTAATCTGCAATATCGATATACATTAGATACTGATGATAGCAGTGGGTTATCAGTACTTATTTTTTATTACAGCTTCACATCGATGTGTGTTTCATTGAGCTGAAAATAGCTTTAATGTCTTCCTTCGTTAATGCATGACAAAAAACAATTATACCCTCAATTTGTTCCCTTCTAATTCATAGGTACCTTCTTCGGACGAAATTTTCAAACGATGTCATTAGTTTTCGATAGAATTGAGGTCAGGACTATTTCTTGACCAGGACAACAATGATATTTAGTCAAGAAGCAATGACATCAAATAAAAGAGTAGATTGGACATCCAGAAAGAGATGTGTGAAGAGAAAGTGGTCTTTCCTATGTTAAGGACAGGTGCAAGATAGGTGGAGGGGGAAGGGCAAATGCTAAATCTGGGGTCTGCAATTTTTGTTCGAGATGTCAAGAGACAAATTCAATAAAATCACATCAGGAACAGGCCGTAAAAAGTTGCACCACATTTCTTGATGACAGGAGAATAAAAATACTATTGTCTTCAAGATAAAAGAACGTCATCAATGGCCATCAGAAGTGATCTGAAGAACGCTGGTGTTCCTGTTAGTTCAAATCAACCAGAAGATTAGCAGATGATGGATTAAGAGGTAGAATTCCATGAAAAAAGCCTTATCGCAATTTACAGTAGCGCTAAAAAGACTATAGTGGGCAAAGGAGCACATGAATTAGACAATTGATGAGTGGGCACAAGTTATATGGAGCGATGAAACTAAGATGTAGTGATGGCTGAAAATATGCAAGACGTAGAATTGGAGAAAATTTACATATCCTGACTGCATCCAGGTAACTATGAAGTACTCAGATAGTTTTATGATCTGGTCGAGCATATCAGCAAATGGTATCGGTCGCCTTCATGTTATCGATGTAATAATGAATGCCAGAAAATACATTAACACTGTTCTAGAAAACAAACTTCTACCTCCATCTATTTCCCAACAATGCTTCATTTATTTCTTAGTAGGACTCTGCTCCTTGCCATACAGCAAAATTATCGAAAGAGTGGTTTCGTACAGAGCATTGAATTGTTGTCCTGACCTCAACTTATCGAAACCTTTTAGCACCATTTAATAACTCTTGTCCGAATGAGGTATCCATGAAATAGAAGGGAACAAATTGAGGGTATAATTGCTTTTTGGCATCATGAAATAACGAAGAGCTTAAGAATATCTTTAGCTGAATGAAACATCGATGTATAGCTGTAATAAAAAATAAAGGTTACCCTACCAAGTACTGGATAAAACCCATTACTATCATTAGATCTAATGTATATCGAAAGTTAAAAAAGTTCCTCTCAAGCATAGACAATTTTTATAACTCTGGTATCCAATTCTAAGAGCTGTGGAGAACCAGTTTTGAAATTTATGAACAGAAATTGCCAGGTCTGGTTTAGAAGATTGTGTTAAACGTGTTAATGAAAATTATAAAAGATTCCATAAGTATTGATGACTTATCTGATGAACGTACATTGCTGAGCCGGAAGATTCAAAATCAAGTTGTAGTTTAAGTTTTGAAAGGCACCAGATATTATTGAAGAGACGTAGGAAGCAATTTTTAAGGTGCCATAAAAGACTGATGTTCCATGTTGCAAGGTTTCTAAAATGGTTGAATCTTCCTATAGCATTTGCTCTCAGTAAAAGATTTTTTTTTTAACAATGGGGAATATTTGGTCTGCAGAAAGGGCTAGACTTTTAGTATCTACTGTTAAACATCTACTAAATATCAAAACTAATTCATAACTTTATTGTTGTGAATTTTATGATGTAATTAAAACAAGCCACAACCTAATCATGCATTGAAGCATCAGAAGTTATCGAGTACCTTCTTCTGGGCAGCAAAAAATAGCAAGTCGAAGGAAAGTCTGAAAAAATATTTAGTCATTCTGCCTCTACAAGCGTCTATGACGAAAGTGCTGCTGGTGCAGGATTTTAGGTACTAACTGGCCTTTCAATCATATTCCATATTTATAGATGGGATTCATGTTTGACAAAATGTCAATTGCTATGTATAAAATTTGTCACGTATTTACATTCCTTGTGTCATACAACCCCAAAATTTCAGATAAATATTCTCTCCAATAGTTCAGAAAATGATCGATTTTGAAATTACATTTGGAAAATCCACGGAGTTTTATGGGGAAATAGTATCTTGAGAGAGAGTTTTAAGATTGCATATTTTGAAGTATTTTTCCCGATGCCTCATAAACCACACACAGTAAATCCTTCTCATGTTAATATGAGTATTTTACTGTTTGTGCAGTCAAGTACAAAGTGTAAAATAAAAGAAAAAGGTTTTGTTGAGGAATTATTGTATCTTTTTAAATAACATAAAGTATGAACACAAAAATAATAACTAATTAGCTTTCTGTTTTCCACAAGATAACTTTTGAAAGACCATACACTAGATCTTACATATTAATATACAATTAAAAACTAAAGAATGCCTGTATTCTGTGTATTTTAAATTTAATCTTATATTTCAGTATTTTTTTAATTAAAAGAAATTACATATAAAACAGTTGAAAATCACTATTTTTTCCCTATTCATCATGTTACAAAATAAATTCACTGATCCCATTCCAAAATAATAGTTTGAGGCATACAGAATGCATATCTACAAGTACAATATAGAAGTAAAATATCATAGCTCAGCAACCTAAACTTTTTTTTTAATCTTGTGGGAAAGTGTGTGACATTTAGAAACTATAAAAATCAAGTTTAAAGATTAAATTTTAATTTTTTTTTTGTATTAAAATAAATCCTTTTGCTCTTAAAATGTATCCATTTCATATGTTGAACCTTCTTTTACTATGAAGTGTTCTTGCATATATTTTTCCCTTATTCTCTGTGTATTAGGAGCCTATTTTGTCGAGATCTAGAGTTAACATCTGCTCCCATTAGTCACACATTGTTAACCTAAAAATCAGAAATAACAGAAAAATACTTTATTTTAAAACTCAGAAGTTTCATGATATCTAGGCGATTAGCTATTCCTTCATATATCACTGTTGCTTCATTTCAGATAAATATCAATTATTTTGGAAGATCTTGATATTTTTGGTCAGTAATTATAAGCTCTAAAATTGAGATTCTTTTTAGTTTTGAGTCTTTCTACCCAAATACTTTTTATTGGGTAAAGATAATTCTGTAACTAATGATTAAGCTACATTCATATGCATCATGATGTATAGTTGTTGGAAAAAAAATTTTTGTGATTTTGCACTCTAGTAAATAAATTATGAAGTTGTATCTGATAAGAAGGTTTAAAGCATTGCTTCAGTAATCATTAAAAGATAATAATGTTATATAGCCCTATATCATATAAAAAATTAATAAAATATTCAAATTCGCACAGAGCCTGGAGAATAAAGTGTCCAATCAAGTGTCAACATCATCACTTGACCATGATTTAAAACTACGAGGAGAGTTGCCAATATACTTCATGTTTGCTTATAAGTACATGATGCTGATCAAACAAATATCAAATCAAAAAAATGTAAAACAAAAACTAATGAAAAATCTATTTGTTTACATTTTTCTAAAGGACAAGTCTTTTCTGGCATTTAAATTTTTTATTGTCAAGAGTGTTATTATTGTCGGATTTCAAAGCAGTTTGTTTTAAAATATTTTCAACTTTCTGTATTAATTTTTAAAAATGATTTTGAAATGATCGATTTTTTTTAACGTTCTTAGGTACTATCCCCCCCCCTTAAAAGGTCACATGCTACTCATAAATCTTAATTTTCAATCCCATTACCCTACTGTTTTAAAAGATAGGAATGTATTATTTATTATATAATCTATTTTCAGTTTCATTAGTTTTTTTTACCCAATATTAACACATTAATGACCAGGTTCAAATAAAATTTGGAACTTTAGACTATTTGGTATCTCTGTAAATGGGTTGGCATGAATTATGTTCAGTAATGATGAAAATTTGAAAGTTATTAAAGTTGTCTTTTTTTATTCTACAATAAAAAAAGAATCCCATAAAATGTCAACAAATGAAAATATAACCAAACTTTCATTCTCTAAGGCCATCTAAAAAATATACTTCCAAAAAATACTTGATTGATTTATTTTTCACTTGATGTGTTCCAAACAAAGTTTTCAGTCTCATTTCGTTAAAAAGAATGGTAGTATAATTTTGCTTATCAATAATTGCATGTATTACCATACTATATAAAATCTTATCCAAACACTAAATATTGAATTCTATATGATGTCTATTAAAAAAGTTGGTTGAGAACATAGTTGGATATCGAACAAATTGTTAAAAAGAAATATTTTAAAAATTAGATCCTACTTTTCAATACAAAAGGGAGAATTACATATCCTTGTGTGAACAAGAAGATGTAACACACATACAACCTACTAACTTTTATAAACATTTACAGCTATACACATTACACTTTAAACAAAAATAAGTTAGTTTTATTAATAACAGCACCCTAAAAACCAATTTTATTAGTAGTACAATGATTCAACAAATGAATTTCTTTTTACATCCGCAAATAAATTTTTGAATTTATATAATGATTACAATTAATTCGATGAGCTCTGATTTTTTGGACAAAATGGGAGATGATCATAAACATCCATAGATGTAGGAAATATTTCAAGACACAACCAACACAAATGTTTTTTACAATTGGTGCATTCCATATGATTACAACCACCTTCCTTTTCTATCACAACTTGGCAATAAGGACATTGTTTTCTCGAAGATATGTCTTCTTTAATCCAACTCTGGAAAAAAAGAAAATAAATAATAAGAATTTAAATTTTTATACTAATAAAAATAGTTTTCTGAAACTGAAACTTGAAACCAAATGGCTGAGAGATAGGGTATCGTGTTTCCATGCCACTTGCAGGTCTGAGGTTCAAACCCTGGGCTGGGCAAGGTACAACTCAGCCTTTCATCTTTTCAGTAGATCGATAAATAAGTGCCAAACTTGCTTGGAAACTAAACCCTGTGGTTTAACATGAGACTGACCACTTGACTGGAACATCTGCTCATGCACCTCAATGTCCAAGATCGAAAAAACTAAGATGGGCACAATAGGCCTTGGCCCTCATGGGCTGTTGTGTTACTGAGTTTAGTTTAGAAATTGCAACTTTATAAATTCAAATACAAAAGTTAAAAGGTAAACGGCAAATAAGGAAGCATACATCAAAATATATAAATAACAATACAACCAATATTTAAGGTTTTTATTTTAAAATTAAATACATTAAATTGGTTTTAATGTACAAATAATTATAAAAATTTGCACAAAATATGGAAAGTGAAATAACTTAAAATAGATTTTGACAATGCAGTTTTTCCTGAGTATACAATTTGATTATACATAGCCCATCCCCCCTCTGCAACCTCTTATTTACAATATAATTGCACAATATGTAATACATTTTTAAAACACAAACAATTTCAAATCTTTACAAATCCAGTATTATTAATTGATGCATATGGTAATATTTTAAAACCTTAAATAGATAGATCTCTGAATTTTGCCTACAAGTAAGATATAAAGCTAAGCAAAAATAATAATAATAATTAAGAGCTTAATGCATTCACTTATAATTAAACTGGTTATGTTTTAATGTTTTAAAATTTAATATCAAAATAATTTTACGAGTCTATGAGAGAATTTTAGATATGTATAAATTTATATTTAATTAATTTTTTAATTTTTTCAGTAAAAAATATTCTAAAACAAATATTTTTTTTAAAAAAACATATTTAATAAAACAAATGAAATTTATTTATTCAAAAGTTACCCCTGATGCTCTTAAACTTAAAAATAATCAGGGAATTTACAATTGATTTGGCTATATAGGTAACAATTTTTAATAAAAATATCTAAGAATCAAATTCTCATACTTTAACACATTACATACACAAATAATTTAGAAGTGCATGTATATGATTGACAATGAAATTTTAATTTAATAATCTCACATACTAGAGAACTCATAATTTTAACCAAATATGCAATTTAATTATTTTCTATTAATATGATTTCTATTAATAATAAAATATTAAACATATATGAAAATATGTAACAGACTAAAACAAATTCTAATGATGAAAAAGCAAATTTTAAGAATTATCTTTCAATTTAGTACACTCAAAAACAAATTTTACAAAAGGAGAAATAAAAAAATATAAAATTAATGAATACCTTCAAAGAATAATCTTCATCTTTTTCAATATTCTGGAACAACTCACACGATAGACCATAGTGATAAAATGATTGACATCTGAAATTATTAAAATTGATAATCAACAAATACGAAATTGTAAAAATAATTGATTGTAAGTTAAACAATATTCTTCATAACTAAAAATTACAAAACTAAGCTTTGTATGATTATATGAATATATATATATATATATATATATATATATACTTATCTTAAAACATATAATGTAAAGTCTTTTTTTATGTGAAGGATATATGCAGAAAGAAATGCATAGAAAAATCACATCAAAATATTAAGGATATCTACCATAATTTTCTTAAATCACATAGAATCCAAACCACAAGTTGAACATTTAACATAAAACTGCATGAAAAAAAGTTCAGAGATAAACCACAGGCTAATTAGTAAATTCCTCCAAAGTTTGGAAAAAAATTATAAATATTTGTCAAAGATTTCAAAATAAATTTTTATTCTAACTTAAAATTATATTTTATTTAAACATAACATAATAAAATTTTTAATATCACTATCGGAAAACAGTTTGAAACATTTACACAAATTGGATCTAAATTACTTTCATCAAAAGAAAAAAACTTATTTGTAATAATGTGCAATGTATTTTCACAAACTTGTTCCAGTTCCACATAGTTTCTTACTGGCAGTAGAATCAATAATTAAAGTTTGTGATGATTCTGTGTTTTTTTTTAATGGAATTCAGGGTATCCTGATATAACAATTCTATGGTTTTGTTTCTAATTCAAACATTTATTCAGAATTAGTCATTCACTCTCTCCCCTCCCCTTCACAATTCTAATTTATGGTAAAATATTCTTAAATTAATCTTGCTATGAGAGGAACTGATTTTTTCATTCACATTATTTTTGGTTTTTAGACTTACAAGAACATTTAAAAGTTATAATAATGTGAGACTGCTTTAAGGAATATTTACAAGCAACACTTATCATGGCTAAAGTTATTAAAACAATCTCTGCTAATTTAATTTTTTTTTTAAAAGTAGTGATTTCATTTTAAAATACTAATATTTAAATAATTATATTGTTTGTCACACATCGCAGTCAAACAATTTTTCAAAAGGCACTAAAAAGAATTTGACCTTATTTTAGCAAAAGCAGATAAATTAATCCTATTAAAAATAAAAAAATAGTTCCCACACAATTTTCCTTTTTTAAGGAGTCATTTTCTAGTTTATTCAAGATAAACTGGTAAGTCTGTTAAGTGTAATATTTTTGAAGAATTGCAATTATGCCTAGAAAAAATGCCTATTTGCCTGATCAAATACTTGAACATTTGAGTGTTCTAACTTTAGAAAAGATCCAGGGCCTTTTAAATTAATTAAATTAAAATCACAAGATTTTTCCCTTTCAAAAGACTTTCAATTTTCATACAAAATAATTAAACACCATTCAATAAAAAATGGCTGCTTCCCACAAGGGTTTTAAGTAAGCCATCCAATACATTTACAATTGTCTTACTTTTCTTTTAAAAATAATATGGCCATTGAAATCTATTATCAATAGTTTCAATATCTGAGATCCTCATGCAATCTTGAAAGTAGCAGGCAATCCAATAAAACCATATGTCAGGGTAGCAAACAGTGGGCATACCACATTTGTTAAAATTTTAATGTAGGCACTTAAAATAAGTTTAATATGTACATATACTCTTATTCCAGAAATTTTCAGATTATACACAAACAGCACAAGCTTGAGTGAGTGAATATTAATGTTGCACTATTCAGCTACAAGAGCGCTTTTGGCGACGGGCCTCGTAATTTTGAACCATGGTCAAGTGCCGAGAACCACACCTGAGCTGGTACCCCCTCTCCTAACTACCACACCACACCAATGGGAGGACGTTTGAGCTCTCAACAGATTTAACATGCATCGCTCCCCTACACGGCGGGTCTTTAGTGGTACTGGGCTCAAACTCATGACGTGCCAGCCATGATCCGATACCTTGACCACTCAGCTACTGCGGCCACAGCACAATCTTGAAATCATATAGAAATGATTTGTACATAAAGAGAACTGACAATAGATTAATTTTAGATTTGGTACATAACAGAATACTTAGCTTTTACATTCTCTCAAAAGTTTGATTAAATTTTATAAATGCAATATTTATTAAATACTTCATATCTGAAATTTTCTTTGGTTGGAAGAAAAATCTATGTATTTTCAGTAGTTAATTAAATGTCAAATACAATATTAAGTTCCTCAACACAAATGGATTAATTAATAAAAATTAAATCACTAAAAAGTGAATAATTGAAATTTTAATGCAAAATCATTTGTGAAAAGAAAAAAAAACCACTGAAATTTAAAACTAAATCAAGAAATTTTGCCTAATATAAAACTTTTTTCTATCAGATTTATTAAGCATATTTCTTCAAAAAAAAAATTTTCAAAAGGAAAAAAAATAATATTTGTTTTATAAGCAGAAAATTTATTTGTGATTTTAAATTTATAATTCATTGAAAATTTAACAGAAACTACTTTAAAAAATTCCTCCTACTTTTTACATATTAAATATTAAATAATATTTTGAATAACAGATTTTGTAAGAAATGCATAATAATAATTTTTATAGCATGAAAAAGTATAAAAATGTGTATTAAAATATTCATGTATGTGAATTACATATATATATTAATTGAAATAATGCCATATTGTGTAAAATTTTGTGAAATATTGACCCAAGTTTAGAATTTTAAAAAAAAACCAAAGTTCAAAAAAATCAAAAGGTGTACTTTGAAATTAGTCTAAATTTACCTAACAATGGATAAAACTATCCAAGTATTGTGAAGATTCAAAAATTATATGTCCCTGTACATTTAAAGTCAAATGATTGCTTATATGATGCACACTTTTCAACACAGATAATTTTAAAATTGTGAAGTCAAATTATAGAAATGTAAAATTTAGATAAAATTATCAGTATGCCCCAATTAATGTTTTTCTAATTTCTTGAATATATTGTAATAGGTTAAATATAGTGAATTATATACATATGTATATATACATAAGAGTAAGTTAATTTATAAAAATAAAACCTCTGTATTCTGAATTTATTTTTTTAGAATAAAATACCATGTTAAAAATCATTTTCACCAATCACCATAGTGTAAAATTTCTTACTATATCTTCAATAAAATTATTTTAAATGTGATCAGCAATATCATGAAAAGGCACTTCAATTATCTTATACAACACCAAAATACTTTAAACTAAATATAAATCTTTAAAAAAATGAAAAAATAAAATAACATTACTAATAATTTAGTCTCTAAAAGTAAAATGTTTGTAGCAGAAAGGGCTGTTTATAGTTTCTGATAATTATTTTCAAAAAAAAATTTCACAAAAAAATTTATTATATTAAACAACAGGTATAATTAATATTATATATTATTATATTGAATAATTACTTCTTGCATGCACGGACTATAAAATTAAAACTAAACTACTAAGAAATAATAAATTAAAAGGAATGTAATAAATGCAAAAAAAAAAATAAGAATTACCTAGTACAAATGACGTTTTTGCAACCAAGACATAGAAATTCTCCACCAGTGCTAGATATTCTGTATATTCTATGACAATCAGGAGAAGGACAATACATAACTTCACCAGGATTATTGTTGATATGATGATGCAAAGTAGTAGCATAAAAAGACTTTCGTATAGCCTCAGAGCCAAAAGATAATAATTTCTTAAGATCAATCATAAAAAATTTCTTCTCACAACCCTGTAAAAAATTATAAAATAATTTTATTTATATTATTTAATGGACAACCAAAATTTTTAATTACAATAAAATTAAAAGATGAAAATTTAAATATACATATTATTTTCCAAACTTGAGCACTAATTTACATGAAAACTTAAAAGCAATGCTAAATTGGAATCTTCAATTATTTTAACCATAAAAAACCTGTTATATCAGCAGAATCAAAGCTAAGTTTTAACTTTACCAAACAAGACTATTTTTTTTTAAAAAAATATTGCTAGTTTTTCTTCCTTTTTCTTTTTCACATGCACATTCACATAAGTTTTTTAACTTTACAAAATACCTAGTTTACCAAAATTTTGTTCAAAAAAATTTATTATATTTGAGTGTCTATTATATGTACTATAATATAAATCTACCCCCCCCCCCAACCAAAAAAAAATTATAAAGATAAAATCTGAACATCAAAATAATAAAAGAGTTCGTTTTTCAACCAGAACCAACTACAACATCTGTAACAGCAGTTGAGAAAAGTTAGTTCAAAAATACTGTTTCATATGTTAAAGGAAAAGATTCAAACAATAAGGTTTGTATCTACATTAACTTGTAATTGAATATAAAGTTGCGACTCTGAGACATGATAGAATAGAAAGAGAAACATTCATTCCAAGAAATGAAGAATTTTAAAACTTTTTTTAATTTTAAAATTTTGCCACAGAGCAGGAAAATGTACAAATACCAATATATTCCTTATATAGTTATAGATTTTAAAAAAAAAACTAATTTAAATACCTGTTTAACACAAGTTAATGGAATGATTTTTGATTCAATTTGCAACAGTAGACAAGTTTTGCAGAATGCATGACCACAATTTTCAAGTCTGTAGAAATCATAAGTTAAAGCATCAAAACATATGCCACATATTTCTTTATTTTCATCTGATTTTACTTCAGAATTTTTCTCAAACAGTTCTTTGCAGATACTTTCGAGATGCTTTTCAACCTATTCACACACAAAAAAAAAAATGAATTTAACATTAATAAGTAATCTTTGTAATAAAATCAAAACTAAAATAATAAAACTATGCAAAAAATATTACGAGTTAAAACTTTTTTTTAAAAATATTTTTTATAAAATATATTTTTTATATGTAGAATTTTTTTAGAATGTATCTTGATAAAATAAAACAAGCAAATGAATAAACTTTTGTCCCAGGTTTTAATAGATATTTAAAATTTGAAAGATAACCTAAATTGTTTTATTTTTTTCTAAATAAAAAAATTGATAAATTATTTTGCATTCTATCTAATTTAAATATGATGCTAATTTTAAGGTTTATAAAAATATATAAATGTTTTGCTCAGCTTGTTAGGGATTTACTCCTTTTTAATGAATTTGATTTGATTAAAATTTACATAGAAATTAAAAATCAAGATAATATATGAGTTAAATGAGAAGAAAATAAGGTAAGTTTTCTGCAAAATATACAATTCAAATAAATATGAAGTTAAAACAAAATTATTAAAATGTTGTTGTAACTGAGATTAAAATTTTTAAGCTTATTTGGGAATGCAAATGATCCACAGAAACTGAAAAGCATTTGGAAAAAAAACAGCTGTAACTGTTACATATATCAGCAATACTAATAGCTCATATTACGATATATAATCATGCAAAAATGAGCAAAATTGATAATTCGCTAAGCACAACTGGTAATGCACTTAGATTCATTTATAAAATTATTAAATTTGCAATAGCTGTTGCAAGAAGATAAAAAACTGAAGAGCTATACTTAAAAAAGTTATCTGAAACATTCACACTAAAAAAAAATTATAAAGAAAAGATTTCAATCAGAATATTTTTAAAAACTATATACTATTTTTCTTAAAACATAAAGAATTTTAAAAAAATTAACTTTCACTTTTTTAAAATAATGAAAAACTGAAAAAAAATGTTAGGTACTGAAAGATAAAGTTGATATCAATAAAAAAAAAATTGTTTCTTTATGTCTTTCATTTAGTTCATTCAGTAAAATCCTGCAGAAATAATAAGTATTTTAATACTAAAAATAAATCAAAAAATTCCTTACAACTACCAGTTGTTTCTATACATAAAACAGTATAGACAAATATGTCCTTTACACAATCTAAAGGGGAAAATTTACATTCAGTATAACAATATGAGAGTCACTTTGATTTTTATGAATAGCAAATTAGTAGTTTAAAACAAAAGAAGGATCCTCTATTATCTATACTGTTTTAATATGGACCACTTTTAATCAATTTAATATTAAATATTTCTTAATGTTATGAGGTGTGTGTGTGTGTTTTTTTTTAATTATTTTTTTTTATTAAAACTCTTTTATTTTTAATTAATAAAAAATATTTAAATATTTAAAATATATTTAGGAGTATCTAAACATGACTTAAATTAAATCATAGACATGACTAAAATTCTAACAAAGTATCAATAACTATTTAAAAAAAAAAAAATTACATACCTGTTCTATATTGGATTGCAATCCTTCTATAGTTAAACTTCCTTTCTCTGTGTCAAGTTTAGCATCTTTTAACCTAAAGTCATTTATTAAACCTTCCAAGTAATACCCATACTTAGAATACAGTCTCTTTAAAAATCCTGGAGGAATATTAGAAGCTTTTAGACTAAATAATTTTTTCTTAAAAATAGCCTTTTTTGTAACAAGGGCACAAACTTTTTCATAAGCTAAAGAACAGTTTTCTTTTGGGCCAAATATAGATATAAGTTTTCTGGTGTCATTCAGGATTATTGCTGTTTTTGTACTTCCCTCAATTTTAATGATCGCTTCACGACAATCCTTAGTAAACAGATACTGATATTTTTTATCCAAGCATTCTATTGTTTTTCCACGAAGCAACTGTGAAATTTGCAAATGAATATCACTAAGTTCCTCCATACTTTTACATGAAAATTTAATATTAACTGCTTTTTCTTTTTGCCATATTGAGAAAAATGTGTTTTTTCTCTTTTTCATTATATCTACTTCACCCTTAATTACTTCATAAACATTCTTCCTACATTGCAGATGGGATTCTAATCTTGCCTGTATTTGCAAAGGAAATGAATCAATTTTGGCATTATCACCAAGATCACATAATGCTTTTTTACCATCTTTACAGTCTTTATAATATACAAAGGCTGTCCAAGAAGGATCATTTAAATTTGGATACTTTACATCAATTAAAGCACTTTCTTTAAATAACTTTTTAAGTTCATTCTTTACATGTTCCATATCCTTTTCAGTTACTGCTGTAGGTTTTTTCCGCCCCACATGAATCCGCATTTCTTCAGATTCTTTCAACACTACTTTGAGGTTTTCTTGTATTTTTTCTTTTAAAATAATTTCATTGACAAAATGAGGCAAATTTCTTATATCAAGAATTTTTTCATTCTTTGTAGGAGAAAATCGTACATAGTTTTTATCAATATAAAATGATGATGCGGTCAATTTACCAGATGCAACAATACAGTCAGCTTCAGTGGGAAATTCAACCCAGCCATTACCAGTAGCTGGACATCGATACCAAGTTACTAGCAATCTATACAATGGTAAAACTTCATCATTATTTTTAGGAACATGGACAACAGATTTCACCTTCAAATTTTTTAGTTGACTACAATGCAACATTGCCTTTTGAGCACTAGCTACTTTTTCATAGACAGCTGATATACGACATGAATTTCTTCCAACATTTGTTATATGCAGACACTGCAACGGTCCAAAACTTTTCAGTGTTTCTTCAACTTTCTTTGACTGAAGATTTAATAAATTTTCGATTATTATTTCCTTAAATTCCCCTGGCATTATAATATCACTTATTAGGCCTCCAGCTCCAAAATAAAAATAAGAAAAGCTGCCTTTCATTTCAACCATTTCCTCTTCTTTACTCATAATTGCATGGGCATCCTCAACCATGTTGTTAATGTACCGAGATACTGTCTCATGATAACGTTTTTCCAGATAAATTAATATTAGTCCCTTCTCCACAAATACATCAATTTTAAAATTTTTAGAATTGATGAGTTTTTCAACAAGTGTTTCTAAATTAATAATCTTGGATCCTCCTTTACCTAAAATGTGTCTCACTAAGATTGATTCGCCAAAAGGACCCAAAGTTTTAGGAACTATCTGAAGGCACTTTAGCATATCAACTTGAAGTTTAAAAGTGCCTTCTTGGAATGCTAACTTAAGTGTATCTTCTTTAATAGGTGTGACATCCAGGAGAAAATTTCGAGTTGTTTGCATCAAAGTGCTGTATACTAGAAAAACAGGTAATTCAGTTTTCAGATATGACAGGGATGAAGATGGATGAATAAATAAAGATTCCGTAAAATAAGGAGAAAAATATCCCATTTTTGGATGTCCAGAAAATGTGCACAAATTTTCTGAGAAACAATTGAATATTATTTTTTCATAATGAGATTTAAATGCTTGATTATTGTATCGTCTACTCACACGAATACCAAGTTCTTGATGAAGAACCAACAAAATTTCCTCCATAGACCTTTTTGCCGAACTTAGAGCTTTTGAATTTACAAAATTTTCTACACACCACTTATATCTTTCATCTTTTGCTACTTCCATCCAGCGTTTATATATTTCTAAGTAAGTACATAAATCACCACTATGTTGACAAAACATCATTTTTCTTTTATCAGCCATTATTTTTGTATCCTCATGTCTAAAAAATAATCTTCCAGCCTCATTTACAAGAGCAGCCATAATTATGGTTTCAAAGCCTATTCCAACTTTAATTCCATCAAGCACAAGTTTTGCTAAACGAGGTTCAATAGGAAGTTCAACCACTTTCTTCCCAGACTCTGTCAGACAATATCCTTTTTCTTTAGTTTCTTTGACTAAGCCTAGTTGTTCTAAAGATTCTAGAGATTTAATCACTGCTTCTTTGGGAGGAGATTCAACAAATTCAAATTTTCTTGGTTCTATGCCAAACTGATAGAGCTTTAACATAGCTCTTTGAAGGTTTGTTTTTAAAATTTCAGGAGTAGACGAATCTGGCATTTCTTCAAAATTTCTTTTACTGTACATACGATAGCACACTCCAGGCTGAGTACGACCTGCCCTACCCTTGCGCTGATTGGCAGAACTTTTATTGACAAAAGTAACCAATAAGCAATTCTTGTTTTTTTCAGGAAAATAAACCATTTCTTTAGTCATACCACAATCAATCACATATTTAATTCCTGGAATAGTCAATGAAGTTTCTGCA
This sequence comes from Trichonephila clavata, assembly GCA_019973975.1. Lineage (NCBI taxonomy): Eukaryota > Metazoa > Arthropoda > Arachnida > Araneae > Nephilidae > Trichonephila > Trichonephila clavata. The sequence continues at coordinate 82,636 of BMAO01021901.1, forward strand.
GCATTAGTAGCAAATATTATTTTTCTAGCATTATTAGGATTAGTTTCAAACACAAGAAGTTGATCCTGCAGATCAGATTTCCCATGCAAACTCATCAATTGAGGCATTTCAGGCCCTGAACAAAATTCTTGAAACATCACAATAGCTTCATCAATTTCTCCAGGTGATGTCAAAAATACCAGTATATCACCTTCAGATTGTTTTTCATGAATTCTTACAGCAGTTTTTACACATTCGTCTACATAATTCCATCCAATTTCTATATCCTTTTCCAGCCAGACAACATCTACAGGATATGTTCGTCCAGGAATTTCAATAATTTGAGTCTGTTTTGTGCCAAAATGTTGCACAAACAAAGACGGATCTATTGTAGCTGAAGTTATTATAATTCGAAGGTCAAGTCTTTCATTTAAACATGGTTTCAACATCCCAAGAACTAAATCAGTATACAGTGTACGTTCATGAGCTTCATCTATAATAACACAAGAAATTCCTCGAAGTTTTCGATTTCGTAAAAAAATTTTTAACAACACATAATCAGTCATGTAAATAATTTTTGTATCTTTGTCATATTTTTTATGTGTACCAACATCATAACCAACCAATTTTCCAACAGCACTTCCTAATTGTCCACAAACAAACTTTGTTACACTGATTGCAGCTATTTTGCGAGGCTGTGTACAAATTATAGTACCTCTCTCAGCAACCTTAGATTGTAGGAGATATTCTGCTAATTGAGTAGTCTTTCCAGATCCTGTCTCTGCACTAATGACTAAAACTGAATAGCTTCGAATTGATTTCAGTAAATCATTTTTTTTGGAATATACTGGTAAGCACCTTCGAAGAGAATTACATTCATAACTGAAATCCTTTTTTAGTTTGCGTATAGCTAAATAAACAGAATAAGAAGGTAACTCAACTTTTGAATTTAATTTATTTTCATTAGCTATTTTTTCTTCTTCTGATATTCTACCTTCAGCATATTTTTCTTCTAAAATTAAAAGTTCCTTCAATGCTAATCTTTCCTTATTAGAAAATTCAAAAAATTGCTCATCATTCAAAATAAATTTTTCTTTCAAAGATAAGTTTCCTTCCACAGCAAATTTTTTATGTAAAAATAATATTTCTTCTAAATTACTGACATAATCTAAAAAAACGAATTCCATTCTTTTCAATATAAGTAGCTTTTCATGCAAACTTGATTTTAATTCTACAGATAACTTTTCTTTCCATTTTGATTTCTTGTTATTTAAAGATCTTATTTCAGTTTCAATATCAGCAATCTTATCCTTATGTTCCTTTATAAATCTTGATGAAAAATCTTTGAAATACATGTGACAATTTTGAAACATTACTCCTCGACAATCACATGGCCTCATACGATGATTTTTGAAGTTAGATACAAGAATTAAATGAGGTTCTCTGAGATTCTTCGTTGCATTTTTTAATTTTTTGAGAATGGGAGCAGCTTTCATACCATCCATCCTTCTGTTAAAGTTCAAAATTAATGATTCAGAAAACTCACAACAAATATCTAAGTTAAAAGGTTTGTCTTCAAAGGCATTCACAAAAAACTTGTGCCAAAATTCTAAATCATTATATCTTTCTGAAACATTAACAGTAATAAAAAAACCTAATTCTTTAGTCTGTTTGATAATTGAAGGAGGTACATGATAATTCCTGTGTTCTTTCGCATTTTCAAATTCTAAACTACTTCTAACTCTTACTGGTGGGAATAATCTTGCATTTGAATTATTAATAACTGAGCTACCTGATTCTTCAATGTACTTTGAATTTGTTACTTGGTGAGAAACAGCTTTTGTATTAGGTTTTGGTGAAGAAACAGTTTTTGAATCAATTGAGGCTTTGCAAGAATTATTAGAAATATCATTATTTTGCCCTTTATAATTTCTATTTTGTGAAACTTTTAAAGAACTATGAGTACTCTCACAATTTGAATTAGAATTTTTATGGTTGACTTTTTGGTCTTTATCTTTTATTTGTTTAGTTATCATTTTTATTTTATCAGTGTCAGTGGCATTTTGGGAATGCTCAAAGCTTTCAACACTTTTGGAGCATAATGAATCCTGTACTGAACTATGCTTAAAATGTTTCTTGTTTTCAATTAAAGATGTTTTTAAATTTCTTGGCATGTTTCCTTTTCGGGGAGAAATTGACTTTCGTTCATATGGGCCAGAATCCCTTTTGTCAAAATCAGATCCATCCAATTTAGAAAAATTGCCATTTTTACTATTACTCTGTTCATAGCTATTTATTACAGAATCAGAATCCATAACTGATTCATTACAAGAAACATCTGAATAATTTTTACTTTTTTTAAATGAACTGTTTTTTTTAATGAATTTTTTGGAAGAATGGTGAAATGTATTTTGATTAATCTTTTCACTACTTACTGAAGTTTCATCCGAAGTAACATTTGAATTTTCAGAATATTTTCTTTGCCACAATACCTCTTGCTCAGCTTTATCAGAATGAGGAGAAAGATCCTCAGTTTTGCAGGAATGTTTATTATATTGTTTTTTTGTTGCAAAATATTCATCAGGGTTTCGATAATTTCTTGAATGTCTCCCAGATTTAATTAATGTTTTAGGAGATTCACTACAGTCAGACTCAACACTTCGGCTTGCGTGTACAGATTCCTTATCCTCAAGTCTTACATCTTTGAAAGAGTTCTTGGAACTGCTTCGACTATTCCTTTCTGCATGATCATCAGCCCTGCCTGAATCAGATATCACATTTTGATTGGTATTCTCCCTTGAAAACTTTTTATTAGTCCTGGATTTTTTTCTCTGCTCTTCAGTTTCTTTGAATTCAGTCAACTTTCTATTGGAATTAACATCTCTATTATCAAATCTGTCATTTCTCCCAACATTAGATTTTATGTTATCAACACCTACATTTTTATTTTGCTTTGGATGATCTCTCTTTTCATTATTAAAATCTTTCAATCTACCTTTTTTATGGTGAAACACAGCAGATTCAATCAAACCATTTTGTCGATTGGATGATGGATGGTCCTGAATTTTACTATGGCCTTGACCACAATAATTTGAGTTCTTAGATATAGAAGTACAGGAACTACTATGATCATTATCACTAATCCTTGAACTGCTCAGAAAGTTATCTGAAGAATCAGATGAAGTCCTGTAACTGTTGTGAGTGTTATCTGTAGAATTACTAAAAGTTCTAGATCTATTTTGACGGTTATCTAAAGAAACATTGGGAATCCTCAAATTTCTTTGAGAATTTGGAGGTTTAGCACTGCTTTGAAAATTAAGTGAAGAACTACTAGAAGGTTCACAAACTTTTAAAAATTTTTATCGTGAGAATTTTTTTGCTTATTAAACTTGTTTTTGAAATCTCCTGTGCCCTTGATTTGTTCCTGCACAGAATCTGATGCATGTGTAAATTGATTCGATTTTGAAGAAGCATCTGAATCTAACGTAGCTTCTGATTTTTTATTAGTAAAAGTTTTATTTGGTATAGCCTTAGATTCTAATTTTGGATCACAATTAGCTTTGTTCAAGTCTACAATATCTTTAATTTGAGAATTATTTTTCTCAAAATCTTCTGGATACTTTGATGAAAAGAAAGATACCACATCATCAACCACCTTTAAAACCTTCTGACGATAACGAGGTGGCAAGTCCTCAATATCATCAGTATTATATAGGCCGGTTCCAAAAAAATGATGCTTTTGATTGTTATAAGAATCTTTGTCTTGATACTTAATACTCTTTGTAAAATCTTTTTTCTTTGATGAAGATGCTCTAGGCTTCTTTTCAAACTGTTCATCATTAAATTGAGGAGAGCTGCTACTATTAGAATTTTCAGCAAATGATACATCCTCACTAGAAATATTTTTTCTACTGTCAACAGAAGTATTCTTTTGGTTTTGAGCTTTTGATTGATCGGCCATGGCACATCAGCTTATTTTTTCACAAACATTCTAAATAAAATTTAAAAATAAGATTAACTTTCAATCAAAAATTTTAAATAACCTATACATTTTCCAAAATAATTTTAATGGCATTCAATCAATCAATTTTAAAAATTTAACATTGTATACATATTTTCAATACATATAAATGGAATTAAAAATAATTAAGTGCACAGTTTTCTTCCTCTCTCCCTTGAATATCTGAAGCATTAAAGGGCCTAATACATGGCAAGCCTCATTTCAGCCAATGTTAGCATTGTTTTCTACAATTATACTATTAACCAACTGGCATTTACAAATCAACATATAGACAATAATAACATATAGACAATATCAACAATTATATAGATAACAATTAAAATACTGTAACTGATTTGGATTATTAAATGAAAAGTTTTAATTTCAAAAATTTAAACTACTTTATAATGAAAATGGAATACTGTACTGGGTTTTTTTTTTTTTTTCCTTCCCCTTTTAGATTACTATAACATTTACATTTTATGCTTAAAATCTTCATAAATTTATACAATTATGTTGAAGCAAAAAATTACTTTTCTGCTTTCAATAATTTTTGCTGTTGAAGAAATTTTTTAAACTCCAAGACATTTTTTTTTTCAATTTTCATGAAATAGATTAAGTTACTGAAAAATATGGATACATAACAAAACCTCTGAATTTCAAATATGGCATTTAGTTAAAGGACTTTCAAAATTTTAACTTTTTTCTTTTAATTTATCATTATGTACATAACACATAATTTACCAACAGTTTTGTACTCATTTGGATTTAAAATAAAGTCAATAGTTATAGTAATTTTACCAGGAAAAAAAACTGATTTATATACTCTAATGTGTATGTGTGAACTATATAAATAATTTTAATTCAAAATTAATCAATGGTTTTATAATTCCAAAAGACTTTCAAAATCTGTGTCTGCTTACATTTTTCTACTTATGCAGAACTCAATTTGCGAAATACCAAATATGTATTTAAGAATGATTTTTTAAAAAGTGTACCTAAATTTTTTGCAAAATCTAGATAACTGCACTTAATCCAAACTGATATATTTTACTTAGTCAAAGTAATTTTTAAGAATAAATGTTTCAATTTTAGATATTAAGTATTATTTTAAGTACATGATAATCAAAAAAATAATCACTAAGAATTCCTAACACATTTGTTTACTTAACCCCAATTTCAATCATAAACTACTGATATGTATACTGTTGATTAATCTTTATTTTTAAAAATGAGATAATTCTAATTAATTTTATAGATTTTGTCCCAATTTCACATTCAAATGGTGTTTATCATCAGCTGTATACTTTAATACTGTAATAGAAGACTATATAATTATAGCACTTAAAAATAGCAGGAATTTTCTATTTCATACCATTAATAGTGTATTTCTTCATGACCTTTATTTATATTTTATTCAAGTTATTCTTCATGATAACAATATAAATTGCACAGGGGATATTAACACATTTATCACAAATAACACATATCACAATCAAAATTTAAGCAAACTAATGAACTTGAAACAAAAAATATAACTTTTTTCGTACATATGCATTTACTAAAAATAAAAATTTAGGGTGAAGATACTTGTTATAGCAAAAATAAATCATTAATGTAAAACTTTCAGATGTGATAGCAAAATTAATAGTTAATAATAAATAATCTCACAATAAAGGCACTAGACCAGTGTTTATCAATTTTTTTTCCCTTGGGCCAAGTTACTTTCAAGATTATTTTTCCTGATTTACAAAAAAGATACTGCTTATTTTAAAATTTGTGAAACACTAAAACATTTAACTTGTATGTACACTAGAATGGCTCCCGCATACTTTAATTACTTATGTAAAATTATTGAAAAATAAAAGCAAAAAGGAATTATTAATAAAACAAAATTATGAATAAGTATGGAGATAAATTTTGCTATAAATTCCCATTTGGAGAAAATGATAACTAAAGTCTCAGATCCAGTGCAATTTCCAAACTGTTCCAATTTCCAATTTCCAAACTCTATTGGTGCGGTCATTCATTCTGACAATGTGACCTGCCGATTTAAAAGTGCACAATCAGGTACTTTTAAAAATTTACGGACAAATGAAAAGAGTTAAATTATTTATATCATGAAGACTATGGAAAATTATAACCAAGAACTCCAAAATATACCTCAGCTAACTGCATCAAAACTAACCCCCAAATTCAACACTAATTTCCTCAGTCACTCTGCTTATTAAAATCGCTTTTGGTACTTCAGCGTCCCCACTTCTCAGCGATGTTCTTTTAAAATGAAATTGGAAAAATTGTGGATTTAACCCACTATTTCACTATATCGACCATTTTCATGACTCTCAGGATGACACAGTAATTTTTATTTCTCCATGATCCAGTACTACGTCATGACTCACCATTTGAGAAACCTTGAATTAAACAAAACTTGAAGAAATTAAGGTTACTTAAAACGAAAAGTTATAAATACAATATCCTTCACTTATTTAACAGTATTTACCAAATTATAAACACAAATATACAATTGGCCAAACAAACATGATCTGACTGCAAAAGAAAATTACCACTTATTTTTCAATTGAAATGCCTATCAAGTGTACAAAATAACAAAACTGATTATAAGGCAGGAAACTCTCACGAATGATATTAATTTGTTTCTAAATCAAAAAGCAATAACAGTTCAAAGAGAACAAGAATTACTGTTCAACATTCTATCTGATTGAGAATATAAACCTCTTAAAATTTATAACATAAAATTTTGAGTATAAGTCAGCTTATCTTCCTATTTTTCTTTTTCTTTCACTTTTGGGCTTATCCATTATGGCAGGCTTGTGAATGACTTGAGTTATAATTAGAGAATTTATCAAATGTAGTTGATAATTGAAATTTCAATTCTGATAATTGAACTACACTTTCCAAAAACTTCTGAAATTGCTTTATACCTTCTTATATGCTTACTTGTTAAACGATCCATCCATCTCATCCATTCTTTCAACCATCAAGACTGGTCTGTCATAGCAGTACATCTCACACTGGCAGCTTCTTTCTGACAGAGGCAAAAGCACTAAGGAGTAGATTTTCTCCATTTCCAAAAATGTTGTATATCGTATTGATGCAATTGTATTTGCTGAATAAATTTTGCCATTTTAAAATTGTAAAAAGTCAGTTTTAAAACACAATTACTTCAACTATATGTTTTGACAATAAATTATAATTATTGATAGTAATACTAAACAGCCATGAACATTTAGCACACTTTTAATTTTCTATTTTTTTAATTAAAGTAGGAAAAAAAATCCAAGTAAAATTACAAGTGTTCAAATACATAACAACAAAAAGAATACAAAAGCCATATTGATACATAAATATTGTCAACTACCAAAAAAAAATTATAGTACTGCTAATAATGTTGAGGAATTTTTTTAAAGATTCAGAAAACAACTATTACTGATTAATGTTTCTAAGTACACAAGTCAAAAATAACAATAATATGTTTCTTTTTTTTTTCTTACATTTTCAATTCAAAAATCAAAAAAGATATATACCCAATACATAATTCTATCATACATTCCAAATGATCAACAAAAAAAAAAACTGAAAATAAGATTAAAGAAATAATGGGAAAAAAGGGTACCATCTTTCTATTACTAGAAAAAAAAATTATTTCAACACATTTAAATTTACTTCTATTTTAATTTTGTAATGTTACATTTCATGCAGACAATTCCAATTTAATTATGAAATCATTGAAGGACACACAAATATATCAGCACAATATTTACAGTAACAAATGTAATTCAAAACTGCTTTAAATTATACATACTACTAGCTGTTACCCGCCCGCTTCGCTGGGAATTTCATGATGTTTTATAAATTTTTACTGCTTATATATATGTATAAATTATTGATATCTAAGTCCTGCGTTAAGAATTCGATTGAATTGAAAAATATACTTATACCTGTAACTGTCGCCTGTTGATAAAAAAAAAGGGGGCAGAACTCATCTAATTTGTGTTTTCTAAAAATCTCTAAAATTGAAGCATAGAATGATGTTTGCTCTTTCGTAACCCAAAAACCAAGTGGATTCCTGCAAAACCAATTTTCGGTGGATCTCTACTCCGTAAATTGAACATGTAAGCCAAATTTCAAGTATAAATCTAACAGGAAAAAAAACAAAAGTTTTACTATCAATATCCCTGTAATCCCGTTGAGAGCAGTTTTCCAAAATAACCGCTCTTAGCAGATTTCAACACAACAAAAGAAAAATGCAAACCAAATTCCATTATTATAGTCCTTGTAGCTCGAAAAAAGTAATTTTTTTGCCAATACGTCCAGTAACCCCTGCACCCCCCCCCAGAACTTGATTTGCTTAAAATACATTCTTAGTGGATCCCTATTCAACAAAAGAAACATGCTTAACAAATTTCAAGTATATGGGTCTAACAATTAAAAACAGGAATTTTTTTCTGTAACTCCTCTTGACCCTCGCAACCCTCCTTGGGGTCAATTTTCGTTTTACTCTTTGTTAGAGGAACTCTATTCCATGAAAGGAACATGCCTACCAATTTTCAAGCAGGATGATCAAATAGTTTAAAATGGAAATATTTATCAATTACGCCTCTTAATCTCCCGAAATTAAACTTGGTAGTTCATATTCGCGAAACCCATTTTGTAGCGGTTCTCTACTTTACGAAAGGAATCTGCTTATCAAATTTCAAGACTGTACGTCTAATAGTTTAAAAATGGGGATAATTATATATAACGCCACTTGAGCAACGCACTTATCCGCAACGCCACTTCTGGGTCTGTTTTCACAAAACCAATTTTGTAGGGAATTGCACACTATGAAAGGAATCTGCTTTGCAAAATTTGAAGACTGTGCGTCCAATAAATTAAAAATGCAAAAAAAAATTATCAATAACGCCCCTTGAACCCCCGCAACGCGCCCTAGGGGTCGATTTTCAAAAAACACATTTTGTAGTGTATCTCTATCCTATGAGAGGAATCTGCTTACCAAATTTCAAACTGTGCGTCTAATAGTTTAAAAATAGAAATAATTACTTATATCTGCCCTTAACCCCCCGCAACACCCCTTGGGGGTCAATTTTCCCCAAACCCGTTTTGTAGCGGATATTTACTCCATGAAAGAAACATTCCTACCAATTTTCAAGCAGGGAGGTGAAGTAGTTTAAAAACGAAAATATTTATCTATTACGCCACTAAATCCCCCGCAACGCCATTTAGAGGTCTGTTTTCACAAAACCTTCTTATAGCTGATCTCTACTCTATAAAAGAAATCTACTTATCAAATATAAAGACTGTGCGTCTAATAGTTTAAAAATGGAAATAATTATCTATAACGCCCCTTAAGTCCCGCAACGCTACTTGAGGGCAATTTTCACGAAACCCATTTTGTAGCGTATCTCTACCCTATGAGAGGAATCTACTTACTAAGTTTCAAGACTGTACGTCTAATAACTTAAAAATCGGAATTTCTAACGCCCCTTAAACCCCCGCCCCCGCAAACAATTGTTGCTAACTTGAAATTACAAACAGACACTTCAATTTTATTTTTTTGTATAGATATAGATTTGGATTATAATAACTATTGTTTAAATGTGACTAAAAATGTAAATAAAAAAAGAAAGGATTAAAACTAACCGTAAAACTTATCAATTTTTTGTTTCTTGCATTGCTTTTTGCTTATGAAGCCTTGATTTATTATTTTTAAAAGTGCATCCGAAACAGCCGATGCTCTACTTAACTGAACAGTGAGATAACTATCATAAAAAAAATTATGGCACGTGTCAGCGTATTATTATGTGCACGTAACACTATTATGTCTCATGAAGGCCATCGGCCGCCAGTAACCAAAACAACGACTTCATTAGCTCAGCTTGGCGTTCATCTTGGCATTCAGTTTCACGTTCACCCGTATAGTTTCCGTTCCCGTAAGAATACGGGAATAAAATATAGCCTATGTTACTCCCCGTTAATGTAGCTTTCCATTAGTGAAAGAATTTTTAAAATCGCACCAGCCGTTTCCGAGATTAGCCGGAACAAACAGACAGACAAAAATTTTAGTGCATTAAGTAAAAAGCTGCTAATTTAAAATTACAAACAGACACTTCAATTTTATTTATTTGTATAGATAAAGATCTGTAACTCAGGAAGAAAACTAAAATCTTTCTCTTTGGTCAAATTTTTTCTTCGTTTTGTGTAACATTTTTTTAAACATTAAACATAAAACGTTTTCTGAACAAATAGAATAAAAATTTTTAATAAAGAGCAAAAGGGGAAAAAAATATTTTACCAGTTTATCATAACATCTATTTGAAAGAGATGATGGAAATACATTCACTGTGATGCAGAAACACATCTGTTTAAAGAATGGCAAACATCACATGCTCACTTCTTTACTCACTGAAACTAAGCTATAAATAAAAGAAGGGAAATCCCCGTTTCTTTATCCTTCTAATGCTATTTATTTCATTGTTATTGGAAATCTGCCTCTGAATCAGTCAATTTTTAGAGCACTTGTAAAGGTGTTTAATTTTATTCATAAAATGTGCATGTTTAATATTGTTGTAATATTTATAATTATTTTGTTGAATATTAATTAGTTTGTTTTGATTATAGAATGAAGACAAGAAACGTTAAGATAAAATAAAATAATTACTAATCATTTAAGCTAATAGCAACTAAAAAAAAAAAACAGACCAAACAAGAATGTGTTCATAAGAACAAAATACAGTAAAATACGTTTAACGCGAAAACGATTAAGACGAAACATCGGTTAATACGAAATAATACAACGGTCCCGACAAAGTACTATGTATTTTCATGCATTTTTTTTTCACACGAAACGACAATAGCTTTAACATGAAAAAATTTTCCTTCCGGGAATTACAGTCGGAAAAGACCCGCAGGGGTGTGAAATGAAAAAGAGAAAGTTTCTCATTGTCTAAGAAATACTTTCGGCATTGCATATGACACACGCGAGTCTCAATTTTGTTTATCTGAGCTACTTTCACCCTCCAGTCTACATAAGTCACACTAACACATCTATCTCAAGTCAGCTTTGCAATACGGTGACGAGTACATTGTAGTGTGAATAAAAATCAATAAGTTTAATTCGCGGTTGTTGTTTTTTTTAAAGAATTTTTAACGAGCCAAATAGCAAACAGCTCGGGGGAAAAGCAAACCGTTATTTCGCTTGAAATGAAGATGACTCATCTTTTAGAAAATTTTGTATCAAATTCCATTAACTTCTGAATGTTTTTGTTTCATTGATTTTTATTTGATACATGCATATATATGTACCTATGTAAATAAAATATACTCTAATAAACTTAATTTTGTTAAATATATGTTGTTTTTTTGTCCTTTTTTTTTTCTTTTGCAATATCCTTTAACACGAAAAATTATAGTTTAATAAAAACTAAAAAACACGCTTTTATGTTAAATCGAACTAAAAAATAAAAATAATAATTCTTAATATATGAATAAAATGATAAACAAGAAATTTAATGTCATGGTGATAAAACGTGGGGTGCTTTGTACTACATTTTCACACTAACTTAGCATTTCGGAATAGAACTAGTAAGAAATTATAATAATTGATATCGAGCATTATTTTTTCACTTTTTAGTTCGATTTAACATAAAAGCGTGTTTTTTAGTTTTTTTAAACTATAATTTATTTTTCCTTTTTTTAGTTCGATCCACAAAAAAAGGCATGCATTTTTAGTTTTTCAAACTGTCATTTATTCATTGATGAATTAATTTTAAATGCGTCATGTTTTAGAATCTGGAATACCCATTTTCATGCTATCAGGGCGTCGATACGGCCTGGTTTGCAAAATGTAGGATCAGCCAACTGAAGAAAATCTGGAAGAGCTAAGTTTGAAATATTTAATGCGAAAGAAGGTGTTAAAAGTCTATGATATTTTTCACTAAAAAGAGCTCAATATTCTCTCTGAAACTTGCATCGGCATCCGACACAAAAGTACACTTTTTGAATAGAAGAATTTGTGAGAAATAATTTAATCCGGTGACAGACTTCTGAATCAATTCTCAGCTGTTTTGGTTACATGAAGCAATGAGTGATGTTTCATTCCACAGATCCGACAAGAGAATTTAGAAAAACAGACTTTCATGTTTGGGTTTAGCGGTTAGAACAGAGCTTCTCAAACTTTTCATATTTGCTACCAATTTTCAGTCATAATTTCCATCGCGCCCCCCTCATACAACAACAATGTATTGAATGCAATAATAATGGACTTCGACGCTAAAGTTACAATGCGATTTTAATATTATAAACTGCACATATTATCAATATATGAAATATATGTTGTATAGCATTGCTCTAGTTGGATTTCCCTCTTAAAGTTCTGAAAAATTGTCTCAAATTCCGTTCGCAACTTCGATTGGCTCTAACTTTTGATTGAAAAGCAATAATTTAAAATTCAGTCTATTCACTAGAGATATATTTTTTTAAAATCTGTCGCAGCAACTTTTCTTTTTCTGGAAAACATAAAACATCCTTTCAAATAACACACTTAAATAAATTCCAAAATTTGATAAAAATTTTGAAAAATAATATGAACAAAGATAATTGTCTTTTTATTATTAAGCATAAAAAAAATTAAAAGTAAAAAAAGTAGCTATTTTAGAAAATTAAAAAAAAAAAGGAAGAAATCGAACGTAATTTGAACCTAGTCGAATACTCCGAAAGAACGAAAAGCGCTTCTGAAGAATATGCACGCTCTTGCAACCCTCTATTTATACCAGAAATCCTTGTGGCATTATAATTCGTTCATATATATAAAAAACCTAACTTAATAAAAATTCCTTTTTAATTTTAAGGACACAGCACCTGAATAAGCCGTATATTTGATTTTTCAAATACTTGATATTTCTCTAAATTCATAATTAAATTTATTCCTTGTATTAATAGATTTGAAACAAAATCATTTTCAATAGATTTTTACTTCAAAAATGTTTTCTAGACACAAAATGTAATGGGGGGGACATTTGACGAAATACATTGAAATAACACAGCAGAATGAACCAATTAATTGTTATGTAATTTAAAAGAGGAATGGCTGTTCCTATCGACATACTATAGTATGTTGTTACGAACAGTCATTCCTTTTAAATTATTTTAGGCAACATTTTCTTTCAGTAAGGCAATATTCATAAAATGGTCAAGAGATATATTTGAGTAAAGATGCAATCTCAGCAAAAGTGACAAAACGCATTTCCTGTTTTATGATTAATTCAAGGACGTTTACGCCTTTTCACAAGGTCCAAAGACCTTGATGAAATTTGAAACACATTTCCTGAGTGAGAAATGCCTAAATTATAATAAAAAAATTCGTTACAAAAAATTTAAAACATTCCACAACACAATTCTTTCCCACAACATATATAGCGAAAAATTCATTTTGCATTCGTTATTGTTTAAAATATGGGATACACTTTGTACCGTTAAAAGTACTTTGATTTAGAAAGAAATGTGTGTGGTACGAGATGCTCAAAGATGCAGACGGTAATTTTTGGTGTCTAAAATAGATGAGCAGAGCAACAGAGGTGTGGTTTGATACACGCATGTAGGCGAGGCTAGAGTGTCAGCATATTTTATGTCGGTTGCGTGGCTACAGCGAACGTGGTCTGAGCGGACACTAAAACTCATCGTGGTTAGAGCGGACCCATTCTTTCCTCATCTTAGAACAGATTCGATTGTCGAATTTCAAGGATAAACACATTTTTGCCACACACAATCTAATTTAATTATTTATATTAAATTGTTGAGATATTATAGTGCGAATGCATTTTAAAAACATAGCGAAATGTAATAGAAAAATTTTCAGAGAAATATTCAAAAATTAATAGTAAGCAACAATATTATGAAGGGTATGAACGAAGTTCATTAATTTTGTGGAAAACTGTATTTTAGTGTCAACTAAATATTAGAACAGGTGCAATTGCCATAAAATTAATTAGTTTCATTAATGTACGTAAAAATAAATACTAGAAGTAAAATATACAAGATACAAGTAAATAAAAAAAAATAAATACAAGTAAATAAATACTAACTAACCTTCATTATAAAGGCATAAATATCATTTACCATTGGATTTAGTCCAACCTAGTTACAAAAAAATTTTAGACATTTTTCTAAATTTTTGATGTTTTCAATTCTTTTATCCAATTTTACATATGCTTTTTTCCTTTTTATTCTAGGGTCGCCTAATTCTCAGGATTTCATTTTAAAAGACACTTTTTGTATTTCTTCTTTTAGTATTTTAATTAATAAGTGATATGTTTTCTTAAAATGTGTTCGCACTATATATTATCTTAACAATTTAATATAAATAATTAAATTTGATTGGCAAGAATGAATTTTTTCTTGTAATTCGATGATCGAATCTGTTTTAAGATGGAGGGAAATGTGTCCGCTCTAACCACGATGAGTTTCAAAGTGTCCGCTCAGACCACGAAATGTTATATGTCCGCTATAACCACGTCCCCTGTAGCCATGCCACCTTTCTGTCGGCACAGGCTATCTATCAGTCGATAATAAAGGAGAAAGTGTGAGTGAATATATATATTAACGTGGCGTGCTATTCAACTACTCAAGGGTTTTTGGCAACGGACCTCGTAATTTTGAGCTATGGTCAAGTTACGTGGACGACACCTGAGCTGGCAACCGTCTCCTAACTTCCACACCACACCAACAGGAGGATGTTTGAGCCTCGACATATTTAACGTGCATCGGTCCCCTCTGCACGGCGGATCTCAGCGGTACTAAGCTCGAACTCATGATATGCCGGACACCGCGGCCAAGGGAGAAAGTGTAAGTTAGCGCTATAGGATTTCGCTTTTCACAGATCGACAGCGACAGAAAATATTCCAGTTTAATTAAATTTTATGTAAAGCATGGAGATTCCACAAGTGACCAAATATTACTCCGTGATTTGATTATTAAAGTCCCATTTTAAAATAACACGAGTTATTAGTGACGAACCTCGTAATTTTGAAAAACGGTAAAATGACGAGGATAACACATGAGTTGACACTCCACTCTTTAAACCTCCATTAACGCTAATGCAAGATTTTTAGTCTAAAGAAGTCATGCAGAATGCGCTGAACCAGCTGCAAGCTATCTCAAAAACAAAAAAAAATTGGCAGTTATAGAGACTGCCGATTGAAGCGAAAGCTTAGAACTTTTAGTATTAAAATTTGAAATTTCATAATGTTTGAATTAAAATTATCAACATCAATCTGATTTTCACATCTATTGACACTCCGAGCAACAACTAATGCATGTTTATATGGTTTTTTTATTATTCAAATGTATTACGGGCTGTACAAGATCATGACAAAATATAAATACAATTCAATTGAAATAACAATTAATATACAATCATATTATTTATGGAAAGTATTTATATTTACTTAAATTTCAATGTACTTGATTTTTAACATTATTTTAATTGTTTGCATCATTGTCATCATTAATTTCAACAATACTTAGACATTTTGTACTTTCAGTTATTTCATTTTGTTCTAAAACAGGTACAATAGGCTTATGGTAACTAAAGTAAGAAAGGAAAATATTTTATTCAAATTTATATTAGTATCGCGTAAAAACCGCATCGATCATCGTTTTATATTTTGTAATACTGAGTTTTCGGTCATTGGGCTTATTTAAATTAAGTGTTTCATTTAGAAATTCAATTATAGTGGTAGATTTTTTTTTCATCTACAAAGTTAATATTGAAGTCTCCACTTAAAATCATCTGTACATTATCATATTTTTCACCAAATCTTTTTTCGAGTATTTCAAAACCATGCCGCCCAGTTTTTCTTTTGTATAAATCATCAAATTTTCGAATAAAAATTGTTGTATCTGTCTCAGATTTCCAGGTGAAATATAAACGGCAACCACATAAACATGTATTGCCCAATCTCGGAATCGCAACGAGCAATGCACAGCATATACACATTGAACTTTTCACTAAATCCATTGAACTTCACTTATAAGATATACACAGCACTATACGTCAGCTGTATAGCTACAAATATACTGCTATAAGCATGAGGTGACGCGAACGCACGAAAAATTTCACCCATCCAAAAAGTATCTAAGGCGAACAGCACACTGCGCGTGCGCCAGTGAGAGCATGTCGGTGACGCGAACCCATAAGATTTTCCCCTACCAAAAAGTGCCCAACGCCGCTAAAGAGGTTTTCATTTTAAAAAAAAAGAGGGATAAGGAATTGCCTCCAACAGAAGCAGAGTTGTCAAAAGAAATGCGGCAACCCAAAGAAAACTAATTGAGAAGTATTTCAGTGACAATTTTGCAGTTAGTGAAACAAATTACAATAATAGTTTGACTTGGATTTTTTATTATCCTTGCAAAAGACGGGCAAAGACCTCGAAAAACGATCAAGAGACAAGGACGACATCCGAGTTGATGAACTACTCTCCAAAATACAACACCACGCCCATGTGAGAATATAGATATTTGAAGAAAGAAAAAGGAATGATATAGGTACAGAATAAATTTCCTTCATGTTCAAGCTGTTTACAATGCTCTAAATTTAATAGATTTGACTGATAATTCATTAAGATCACTTAGAAGCAATACACGGGCTATTCGCAATGGACCTCCTAATTTTGAAACATGGTCAAGCAACAAGAATAATCAAATCTCTTACCATTCCTACCCTGATGACAATAGATCCATGAACGCCAAGCTATACAATAGATCTTAAGTCCAAAATAAGACTAAAATCCAACTGAAATAACACTGAATGCATGTTCATGATCACTGGACTATTGCAGTCACTTAACTTGAAAGCGTAAGTTTTAATTGATTTTTAAATGTATAATTCATGCACATTAAGCTAGCAAAATATTAAAAATTATTGAAGCTAGAAACATATTAAAGATTTAATTACAAATCATTGATATTATACATTTTACAGATTAAGATTTAATGCTATAGCACATATAATTTGCTATTCAGATATTGGCTCTAAAGTTACAATATCATAATGCTTGTAAAAATTGTTATGCAAGTCTTGTTATACCACTTAAATAAATCTTTTCTTGTCAAACACTGTGGGAAATTTTCTGTTCTATTTCAAAACTTCAATGTTAAACATATTTCCAGGTCTTTTTACTAATATTCAATGCCATTAGGTTGGACTATAACAACTTGGACAAAGTTAACATATCTAAGAATACTAAATTAGTGGAAATATTTGGAGAGTAGTTATTGAGTATTTTTATATCACAGCATACTGACAGGTACTTCTCAAAGAAAACAACTCTGTATATGAAATGATCAATATCTTGAATATGATATGACCTTACAGGATTTGTTTGTGAGTTCAATTTAAGAAAAACCAAGAAATAATTGCCCTTAATTCATACACAAAATTTCAACAATTCAAAAAATGCAAACATGACAATTATCTTGATTATGAATGTATTTAGAGAAAAAATAGTGACAATCATATAACAAAAGACAAGTAAAATGTTCTTATTGAAAACTTATTTTTTTTAAACTTCAAAGTGTTATTTATTTCTGTTATTTATTGAACAGAATATGATATGCAATACATATCTGAAGTATGTGGTGCTAAAGCTACTACAATATGAAATAAAGAAATACAATAAAATTATATTAAATTTGTATAGATACTTTTCATCTTCACTTAATTATCTACTGCATTCAAAATTGTGTCAAGAAAAGGAGACAAAATATACTTATTAACATGGATGTCACTAATCAACGGTCAAGCACTAAATTTATAATAAAATATGTGTAACCAAAGTAAATTTATGAGTTATTATTTATGGTTTTAGGTGAACAATATCACAGTGCTTGTTTGCAGCAGTAAATTCTCTCTGGCACAATTGTGTTCTGACATATTAGCTCAAAGATCAATAAAATTGGCAAAGATTTTGAAAAATTTGTGTCAAAGTTTATTTGCATAAATAACTAATTTTAAATATTACATTACTGAAATCCCACTTACACAAATAACAGTTACATTTTGAAGAAATGAAATATTTAACAATATTATTCTGTAAACAGCTAGTCTGTTTATAAATAAATAGGTATATTGTTCCCAATTAAAATACTCTGATGGAATGATCCCAGAAATATGGAATTACTCCATCAAATTCTCTTCCTTAGGAAGATGATAACAAATTTGATTTTGTACAAAAAACACAAGTAAAACAACTTTAAACAAAGTTATTGTATTCAAGTATGGGAAGGAATTTTTTATATTCATTACTGACATTTATCTTGACATATGATGACAGTTTAAATTGGCGAGAATTATCGACTGACTTAATACGAACACTCCCGTAACTTAAGAGACATGCTCAGGTTCAGAACCATACATCTTTGGTGTGTTCGAAATTTTAAAGATGCAATGTTAAATATTTGTCCCTTTTTCATTGAACCTTTAAAATGCAATTTTTTTAAATGAACTTAAAGGAAAAATTTAATAAACTTTTTCAATTACTCAGTATCACGTCTACTAATGACTTTCAAACATAATAAGAATTTATATGGCTTTCGGTTCTTACATAGTAGGGTCATAGCAGCCAAATTTTCTCCATTTGAATCAAACCATGATATCAACAACAAAGATTTTAGCATGTTTTATTTGAAAAAAACCCAATTAATCAGATTTTGGTAGAAGGCACAATTTACAGAGTGCGAATTTGGCTGCAGAGACATTAATGTATAAGTAACTGGTCTTCTTTCACACATTCAAATAAGCATAAGCAAACATTAAATGTGCTTATATATTTTAAACAAGTTCTGTCAACACATAATTTCCTCTTTATGATTTATGTTACTAAAATTCCTCAATATCAACATTATTAATTTGTTTAATATTGAAGAATAAAGAAGAAAAAATAAGTGAACATTTTCAATTTGGCTAAAGATCATAAATATATAACTCACATAAAAGTTTGTTTCAAAAATAAAACAAAAATGGTCCTCTTTTCTTTCTTTTTTTTTGTATTCAATTATCAAGCTTGTTTTTAGAATTTTAACTAATGTTACAATATTTAAACTCAATAAGACATAAAAACAAATTTTTTAGATGTAACTTTTTTTCTCGGTAAAATCCTAGGAGAGCCTACACCTTGATGACAAACCGAAAAAAGCGATAAGCTAGAACGAAATGACGCCAAGCAAAATTGACAATGGCTGTGAGTGAATAGAGCGTGACAAGGTGGATGCATAATGAAAATATATGCAAACAATACAGAAATTAATCAAATATATTTAAGATAAAAAAGTGCCCTTACTTTCTTACTACTGATCTTTTCCGAGCGGAGGATACAGCATAACAGATCACAAATTCTTTCTTATACTTCTGCAAACATCATGCGCATTCGCACCTTTTTTCCACATCTCCATTCAAATCCATTTGTATAATCCCATTTGTTCATTACCCCATTTAGAATGTTTATAACTCAAAGCAATAAATCCTTCCTTCATACACCATTCAATCAATTCTTTCTTACCTTTTGCATTCAACAAAGTAAAAAATTCTATGGTATATTCACTCACTCACACAGCCATACTTCCAGCTCGATGCCCAACAACAAAATGACGAAATTCTAAATGCCCGCCGACAAAATATAAAAATTCCAGAAATAGTTAGGTTTACCATATCTAGTGTATCAAAGTAGGGCTAAAAAGATGGCGCAATTATGGCTAACCAAAGTAACTCGTGCCAAGGGTGTAGGCTCTCCTAGGACTGAACCCAGAAAATCATTAGCAACATTTATAATTATTTGTTTTCTCTCTACTTACTTATTATCGCAATCACCAACATTCAAGATAACTCACCAACTTAGCGACTCCAATTTCACATTTGTCATATGCATTGAATTGGCAATCACATGGTTTGTTTCATATAATGTCGCCAATAGGTTGCAATAATATGTAAGTACAGTTTTTTGTTTCACATACTTTATTGATCCTTTCATGAACAAAAAATCCAAATATAATCAAGCAGAACAGAAGATAATCAAACAATTATACATATACAAACACAATGGTAAGCTCCACAATTATAAAAAATACTTTCAACCTGATTAATTTTTAAAAGATTATCCACACTTTGTCAAAATCAATGCATATTTTGAAATAAATTAATTTTGCAACCATTCATTAAAAAAAAATCATACAAAGCTTATATACGAATATAAATGGTATAAGTAATACTTCTCTTCTGTTAATAAACAATTCAAGACAAAAACATAACCAGAGATAAAAGACAAGCAAGACAATATACTTTCATCTTAAGATACTAAAATTATAGTTAAATCAAAGAAAATTAATACATATAAATTTTATACAGGAGTTCATTTTTTCAATAACTTAAATGTAAGCACCAAAAACAGATGAAAACCTAGTTTTTTATAAATACTAAATTTATCAAAATAAATAGCATTTTGCCACTTAAATATAGCTATAAATAAATTCCACTTATATGTAATGATCTATGGAAAGCCTGAAATTACATGGATACTGTTGAATCATAAATTGCTATCTAAAAAAACTATAATCTTTAATAGCAAATTAATACTCCGTGTACTCTTACACAATATAAGCGAATTCTGTAAATAAATTACACTCGATATTTTACGCCGACTTTTATCAAACAAAACAAAATATTTTTAATGAAAGTCGTAACAGATTTTTACACTTACTTAATCATTACTTTCGGATACGAAATGTAAAACACGATAACATATTCAAAAAATAATACACCTGTTCGTATTTTTTGGTCAAAAAAAACTTTTAAAAAACGGTTTATAAATGCAGTTGTCAGTTCCTTAAAGAAAAAACGGTGAAAAAACATTATATTAAGGGATTTACACTTATTTAGAAATTTGTTCAGCACGTTTTCCGGAAAAACAGAAAATTTGTCTGAAACATAAAAATGATAGTATACAAACCTCACAGATTCTATTGAATGATGTTTTTTAAGTCCACGCATATATTTTTGAAACAAAACGTAGTCTTCAAGTTGATTTTAATCGTTTTAAATCAAATATAAAGAATAAAAATTTAAACCACATCTTCAACATATTTGATCGTGTACTCATAATCTGAACCTAAACAAGCATTTTCTATTAGATTATGGTTACAGCTAACTCTTAATGTCAACAACGTAAAAATATGAATCACTGTGGCTCATCAGTATATGTTATAAAAATTTAGACTACCAAAAATTAAAAACTTTGATTATACTGAGTATTATATCCCTAAACTTACCTTAAAAATTTGGAAAATCAAATAGAAAGGAGCTATTACGATTTTCTCCGACTGTTTTGGGAACTTCGCAAGCAATGCGGATATTTCTCCTCTCCCATTAGGGCGCCATCTGGTGAGGACAGCATTTGTAAGCGGAAAAAATTAAGCAATTTGGATTCCACATTTAAACCTTAAAATTTGTATGGGTGTGAATATTAAAATCTTTACTCAATTCTTATTTTTTTTCCACGAGTGCATGCTTTTATACATGCAATTAAAATTATTTCAGCTTCAACAATTGCCTACAAAAACACTACACTCTACGGATATTATTAAATGACATTTATTGATATAAAATTAATATTTCTTCAATTTTAATTTACTGAACAAATTCAATAGTAAAAAAATAAAGCTAATTAATTTTAAAATACAGTATGTGAATAACTATATTAATTAATTGTTTTTGGATAAAAATAAATTTTCCTTATTCGATTCCTCTAAAAGTTACTCTTCGTGAGCTATGCATTACTGTTTTATATATCGTAAACTACATATTTACAGCCAAAACGATTTATTGCATTGATCAAGGGAATATTTCCCTTTTTTAAATTATCATGATACTTTTATATGATATAAATATATAGATATAGATATATAAATTATTGTCCTCGAAATCTGTGAGGAGTCTAAATCCCCTGATATATATATATAAAAGATAACGTATATCTAGAGATGGAGAAGGAAACGCAATTAATTTTAAATTAAAATACAATTTTGCAATACTTACTTAAAAAATTTGTTATTTATTTACTTATTGCTTAGAATTATGAATGCAAAGTTGGTTCAAGATTTTCATTCGAATAACTAGAGTTAATTAATAATTTCATTCAATTTCGTGGGAAACTTTTATCATTAAAAAATATTATGTGATTATGCATTTTTAATATACATTCTGAAAGAAAGTTTCTAAATTTGCTTAAAACAGAAAGTGGATTACAATTATCTGAATTTTAATTTGTTATCGGTTGGAATTAAATTTCATTTATAGAAGATTATAAGATAATTGAGTTAAGTTAAAGATTTACTTCGGATGTAGAATCTGACAAACTGATTTTGAAGAAAACCACTGGAAATATGTCTGATAGATGTTAAAAATGTCGTATGAAAATATATTTCATAGTTCAGGTATTTAGAAAGTATTTCTTAATTTTTGAAATATCATTGGTGTATGTATGTACGTCAACATTTTCAGCCCAATAAATGAAGATCTAAAGAATACATTTTATTTCCCTTTTCTTGACAACAGAGATGCAAATAGTACAAAATGATCGGAAGAAGAAAAAATTATGTTAAATTATTACTCGCTATTTCATAGATGGGCATTGTAGGCCCTGATCTTCTATGGGCTGTTACGCTATTGAATTCAGAGTTATCATTTTATTTCTTCATTTGAATACAAGAGCAATTATATATACATTTGAATTAAATGACTCTTAGATTAAAAATTAATATGAATTCTCATTGTCATGTGAATATGAAAATAACACTAACTTTTAATAACCAAATGTTTCGAAACCTTTTAAGACTACACAGTACCTTACAAATTTCAAAATTTCCAATTTTTTTCTCTGCATTTTTTTTGTGGCACTTATTATTGGGAAGCTTGTTATCAAATTTCAGATCAGATGACATATTAGTTTTTAAAACATTTGAAATTTTCAGAACTATGGTTTTGGTATCTATTTCATTTTAAAGCATTTTCCCACTCGTAAATTGAATTAAATAAAAATATTTTTGAGCACAATCAACACTTTTAGAGTGAAATGCTTATCAATTCCTATTTTCATTACTAAAATCATTTTCTGCTTGATTATGTTTTGAGTTTTTTGAGTTCTCATAGTTGCTTAATTGAGATTATTTTCAAGGCCAATTTTTTGCTTTAAAAAATAGTTTATATAGTTTAGAAGTTTACCATTAATTTTTCCTGTTGAGGAAATGCCATGACCAAAACGTTCTCAGGTTGCTATGAGAAACTATATTTTGAAGAGATGGAATACTACTGAAAATGATGTATCTAAAAATCAGTCCTCAGCTGAGAGATACTGCAATTAGACTTCCGAATAGAAGTATTCTGAATTCAAGTGTTGAAAATAAAACTGAATATTTCCTTGATGTACCAAACTACATTATAGTACACATATTGTAGTACTACATTTTAGTATTTTAAATTCGTATAACAAGAACTAAAACTTCTTAAATTGCCCCGATTTAAAACTGAAAAAAATTACATTTTATGTACAAACCGGGCTATTTTTAGCTTAAGTTAGTATCATTATTGTTTTGTACATAAATGCTTTGTGTTTCAAACTTCTTTGAAAATATTAGATTAAGATTAAGCTGAATAAACTGTCGTCGTAAGAAATGCTATCAATGTTATACAAAAATATATTTTGAATTTTAAAAAAATATTTCCCGTCATATTCAATTAAAAGGGTGTTTTAATGTAGAAAATACATTGTAAAATAACATATTAAAAATTAGAGCTTTATGTCAATTTTAAGTTTTGTTTTATGCCTTTACAAATTTTAAATGCGTGATATTAATTTTTTTTTTAATTCCTAAGGCTGTTTTTCTGCTCAGGCCTTGAAATTTTTTGTATATACTCCGAAGCATATTTTCCATAAAAATTATAATGGGTTTAAAACAGAGATATGTAGTTGTTTTTGTAAAAAAGGCTAAATTTAATAGTATAAAAATTTCTGTGTTTTTTTCAGGTTTATCTAGAAAAATAATTATTAAAAATCAACAAGGGAATAGATTTTCAAATCCATACTAACTTCTGATTCCAATAATCTGAGAAATGTGACTTAAAATGACTAAAAATTTTTAAAAAGTGAGCATTTTATAAAAATTTGAAAAACTTCAAAAATTCCGAATTTTTTAAAATGTAAAATAATGGCTCATCAAACTGACTTTTTGTGCAATCAGAATCAACTTAATAATATAATCTAAACATAAAACATAAATTATTTTTCCTGTTACTGTTTCCAAAAAAATTTTTGAGAATTTTTTTCTTAAATAAAATATTATGATGAAATCAGGTGCTTAAACTGAAGAGTCCGATAACTTAAGCTGAATTCATCATTTTGAAATCAGTAATTACTAGTTGGAAGCATCCATGCATTCCAGTTACGCCAACCACAGATATTTTGAGGAAAGTATGTGTAAATTATCACATTTACACATACTTTTATAGAGGATATTTCGTAAATAGCATAGCACATTAAATCAAGAAAATTGGCGTCTCATAATCTAATTAAATATTTTAAAAGAAGTTCTTTTTTTTTATATACGATATAAAATATTGGTTGATAAAATTTTTACAAACATATTATTGCATTTAAAAATATAGCTTAAGAATAAAAAGTTTTGTGTCAAAAAAGTAAATTAAAATACTTTAAGAAATGATTTTTCTTTTTTATAAATCATGCACAGAATTCGTTTGTAGTTGTTGTATAGTAAGCATTTTACTGGCACGTAAGTGAGTAACTTTATTGCGAAAGATGTTAAGACAGTAGTAGCCCCCCCCCCATAGCCCTAGATTTTTTTTCGATTGATTATAATCCTACGTATATAGTACGTAAAATTTAACTAAGCATTTGTTATTAGTAGTTAATTTTATTAACTAATGCCAATTATTTGTTCAATAATTAATTTTTAACTGTTTTTTTGTTCCGGAAAATCGATAAAATCAAAAGAATATGCCTGGCGGTATATTAGAGCATGATACGAGAATGGTGGATTTTCGATCCTGGCCCCTTCCCTTCCTTTAAAAATTCCTGTATGCACCACAATGTAAGATAATATAATTTTTGATTAATATTTATATGTATAGGATAAAATTTTTCTAGCTTACACTTAATACTCTTTGAATTTTTGAACTTTTACTGGGGGGGGGGGGGACTTAACGATGGACCAACCCCTGTTGTACAAATTATACGAATGTTCATATTCATTGCTCAAATTGTTAAACTGAAATCAACATGTATTATGTAGTTTTGATTTTTTTTCAATATATTGTTTGCAGAAAAAAAATTTCAAATCTTCATCTCTGCATCTTAATTTGCACTTCCGTTTAGTGCTCCTTCAAAAACAATATTCCTAATCACCTTTTCCAATAAATTACACTGAATTTTTATTCTATCTTTGCTTCTGACATTGACAGAGTCACTTACAATTGTCCGTGAGTAAATATTGTTATACATAAAGCGACTTTTTAAAAACTCCGTCCCTGTGATTTATTAATAGTCATAGCAAATGCCAATCTTACAAGGAATTGCGTACGTTCAAGCTTCGGATAAACTCCAACATCAACCTTACTGACCATAGGACCGTCTTTTGTCGAAATGATAATAGCTAATTCATTGCATGATAGTTAATCATAAACTTCAGGGCTTGTATAGTTGTAGTTTATAGTTAGGTGGGATGGGCACTTAATTCTTCCTAACCCCTTCTCCTTTCAGGATATTTTTGATACATTGAAATGCTTTAAAATTGCCCTTTTTAATGAATACTTAGAATATAACTATTAAAAAATTAAAAATTAATAAAAAGAAAAATTATTTTTTTATGAATAAATTTACAAATATAAAAGAAAATTAAAATAAAAATTTATGAAAAAATCCTAACTTAGAAAAAAAAAGAGAAATTTTTTTTTTCGGGATGAGAGTGGGTGGAGCGATGTTTAGTCAATCCGGTTGCAGTAAAGGAGTCCGAGCTAAAGAGAGAACATATTTATATATAGAAAGTTAAGATGAGTTGGTACCGAGTGGAGCTTCTGTGAATGGCTGATCAGAGGGTTCAACTATTTTTGCATTTAAGTTTAATTGAGAAGCTCGACCAATCCTTGAGTAGTAAATGGAGAGAATTTAAGAATAAAATTGAAAGATAAATAATGTACATAAAAGAGAACATATTTAGGAATTAAAGAAAAGCAAGATCAATTAGGATTGATCTAGGTCTGTGGCAATTAAGATTACGAGTATATTTTTCAATGCTAGTGATCGATTTATTGTCAGAGTTGTGGATTTTATTAAAAAAGTTGGTAGCATTTCTCCTGATCAATTGTCTGAGAGTGAGTATTTTACTCTCGGCATTCGCCTGACAATTAAACATTAAGCACTTTCTAAATAATTAATATGGATCTTTGCTGCATGTCCCCCAAAAGAGGAGACGTAGGTCAGGATCGGTTTCAGGATCAGTAAGTATATACGCATTTTGTTTCTATTACTTAATTTTGATTTTCTGGAAACTAAAGGATAGAGAGTTTATGCGCGGCTTTTTTTAAGTGTTTCTCTAATAAAAGTTACATGTTGTTTGAAGTGAGTTTTATCGAGGATAATTCCTAGGTATTTAGCTTGGTTAGACCAGGAGACTCTATTCTCTCTGATGTAGATGTCTGGTGCTTTTTTTTTATCTAGCGAAAAATATGGCTTTTGTGGTGTTGTTGGCTATTTTCCACTTGGGGTAAAATCAGTGATCAAGTGGTATTAGGTATCATTTAATCATATATGAGATGATGGCTGGTTCTTTGTGTTGACAAAGTATCGCTGTGTCGTCAACGTACATGCAAATTACAGTGTTGTAAGTGGTGGGGAGGAGTGAGGGGATGGGCAGAGCGATTGTATACTGCAAATTTGTTTGATATTTGTAAAAGAGAAAAAAAAAAAAAAAAAAAAAAAAAAAAAAAGATGTGAAGCGTAAAAGAAGAAAAAAAAAAAATACAGGATGTGAATATAAAAAGTGAGTGAGGAATGTGGAATGTCATTGACATATATGTTGAAGAGCGTGGGAGAAAGAAATGGCCGAAGATGACACGATCATGAAAAGCTTCACCATCATCATAAATGTAAATTAGTCCAAACTGTAGTTTTGTTCCTTATTTTTTTTGTAAAGATGTAGTTGCTTTTCTTAACTATACCTTACGAAAAAATAAATTTGTTGCAGCTTCATGAAAAACTTTTTTTTTAGTGAGAGAGGGATTTATGTGCCACAACTCTTTTCTTTTGGATACATATTATAAACAGAATCAACAACATTGCTTATCATATCGAAATTCAAATAAACAAACTTCGTGATACCTATTGTAAGAGTAAACATTCCATGTTCACAGACGCTTAAATCCTAAATTCCTCTTTCTGTAGTGCATGTTAAACGAGAAAAGAATAGAATGCATTCGTAAATATAATTCTTTATAACTCTGCTGCCACATTTCGAGATGAGACATCCTCTCTTATTTGCAGTGAAAATCATTATATTGGTATTTGCTCTGTGTTACACTATAATATTGTTGTCCTATATTCTTTGAGCTTTATAGTCCTATATTCTTTTGCCTCTGAAGATGCACCTATTAGAGGAGCTGATGAAAGAAAAGTTTGTCTGGTCTCAAAGTCCTCCCGTTGGTATGGTGTGCTAGTTTAGAGATGAGGGTACCAGCTTAGATGTCATTCTCGTCACGTGTTCAAAATTAAGAGGTCAGTCACCAATAGCCCCCTGTTTCTTTACAGCGTGACGTTAATAAACTCTTGTAAAGAGTCAAACGTTAAAGATTAAACTAAAAGCGATAAATTTGGGGTCGGGTTCAATAAAGTCTCCTTTAGTGAAACAATTTTTTAATGTAAGTTACACAGAGACAACACATATCATTAGCAAAAATAATGGGTAAAGAATACGAACGGGTTCTTATACCGAAAACATTATCTTTTTACTCGGCCTCTACTAAAGATGGGTGGTCGCAAGAGGGTTCTATGTTTTTGAAAAGAGTGGTTACATACTCACAATAATTATTTCTAAACCAAAGAAAGGGGAAGTTAATGAAACATATAAACTTTCAAGATACTAATAAACAAGATATCAATAATTGGGATGGCCAAGTAATTTTAGCAAGTTTTTCACATGTTGTATTTTACAATAATGCAACCAATGAACTTTTTACTAACAGAAAATAGTACTATACTTAAAAAAAAATTTTAATTTTTTTTTAAAATTTAAAAAAAAATTTTAATTATTAAATTTAAATTTGATTCGGCTCATCTAGGGCACAAATGCGACCAAATTCCGAAAACCCGAGGTCAATCGGTTAATTATTGGCTGAGAAAAAGGTACGACAAAATATGGAACGAAGACGAAGACGAAATTTGCGTCCTAATAGCGCTTTTTTTGCACTACGTGAAAAACGCGCTAAAAATATTTTTAATTGTTCTAGTGTCTTTTTTTTTTTGCTAAGCATCTGTTGCATTGTTATAGAATCATAATTGGGGACTAATCCAGTACACAAATAATGGTTTAATTTATTCACGTTACTGCTATCGTATTTATTTTTGTGTTATTGCTCATACATTATGGCCGCGGTAGCCAAGTGGTCAAGGTATCGGATCATGGCTGGCATGTCATGAGTTCGAGCCCAGTACCACTGAAGATCCACCGCGTAGGGGAGCGATGCACGTTAAATCTGTCGAGAGCTCAAACGTTCTCCTGTTTGTGTAATGTGGCAGTTAGGAGAGGAGGGTGCCAGCTCAGGTGTTGTCCGCGTCACTTGACCATGGTTCAAAATTAAGCGGTCCATCGCCAAAAGCTCTCGTGCAGCTGAATAGGGCAACGTTAATATTCACTCACTCACTCACTTTGCTCATACATTACAAAAATACGAAGAGCTAGCTTACGAGCCTTTTTATTTTTCTTCCAGATCTCAGAATGATATTGCTGCTCTGCGCCACCTGATGACGATGGTCCTCAAAGCCACGCATTCTCCAAACCAGGCTGACAACTTACCGGAATACGAGATGCTGGCCAATGGCAATCCAGGCAAGAAGCCCGTGGTCAGGATCCAGGAGAATCCCCTGGCAGAGGTGGCGGTGGAGAAACCTCCCAATGACATGGTTCAGCTGAGGATAGAGAAGGGAGGCATCCGGTGTCAGCCCGGGTCGAGACACAGGTTCAGGACCACCTTTGAGCTGCTCCTGAGTCTCGCAACTATCATCTTGGGTTTGCTGTGTTGTGCTCTCTTCTACATGATATTTATGAAGACAGGACATCAAAGTAAGTGCTGGGCTTCATGGTGAACTGCTTTTGCAACCCCTTCCCTTTACATGATTCAAAGGAAATAAATATGGATTTATTTTGCAAGGAAGCAATAAAATAAATTTTAAAATTGTAATACCTTACCTTCCCGTCTAAACTGTGGCCCAGCTAAAGGTGTGGAAGGAAGTGAAGGATGATTCGACATGATAATTTCAAATTATTTATTCAACGTTTAAATTAACTCAAAAACAATTCAATGAAACACAATAAATAAGATGGTCCCGATCACAGTCAACAGAGGGGGGAGGGGGGGAGTCGCGTTTTGTAATTAATTGCCACTTAACCTCTTTAATACTTTAAATATCAAACGTAATATGAAGGTGACTAATACCTGAACTGTAGGCAGTCTCCTTTTTTATTGAGGATTAACCCTTCACACACACACACACAATATCTTTATCAAGATCACCTTCCTGTCTTTAATCTCTCCAACGGGCTTTCTAAACTTTTTCGGTATTCTTCTCTTTGTATTTCACTTTTCACCTTTAGTTAACTAACGTTCTAACTATCTAACATTCTAACTCACTAACTCACTTACTTTCTAACTATCTATCTTTCTAGTAAGCGTACCTGAACTATATATAATAAACTTAATTTGCATATCACGTCTTCTTCTTAGAAGAAGATTGATATTTTTATAGCCCCAAATATCGCCCAAGAGGGTTAGTGAGAGGACGCATATAGATCGGTCACAAACTGCTTTCCAGTAACATAATCTATAGTCAATTCATTATTTTTCCCTGTCGAGAAAATACGCGACATATGTATACACTTAAGGCAGATGTTTATCATGTATAATTATGTCTTTACCCAACAGATGTCGTTGAATTCAACTCCATCAGTTCAAGAACGGTAAAATTTTGAAATGGTAACCATTTGTTAGCATAGCAACGGAATGCAGTATAGAAATGATTGTCGGAAGTAGTCTGCTCTTAAAACGCACGAAAAAAACAGATTTAAAATATGCAGACAAAGTCAACAGTTCAAAACTATAGCTCCAGTAAATGATGAGAAGAGAGGTGAGGGGTGTCAAACCAAAGGGAAAGGGAAAAAAATGTGTATAAAAATGTTGTACATATTTTAAAGCATTTATTAACTAGGCATTGTTAATTGCAATTATAATGGTCTTTCTTTATAACATGCAAGGGACTTTAAAAAAGCCTAGATGAACTTTAAAGATTTTAGACATATCTCTTCCTCCCTAGAGTCAAATCAGTTGAAATAATAATATGCAAAAAGAATATGGGGGTCATTAATCTCAGTAAAACTTCGATCTTTTAAATCTTTAACCTTGTTAACTTAGGCAAAGAAGCCTATAACAGGAAGAAAATATACCAATAGCTTTAAAAAGAGATGTTAGAGTACCTCTCTTACAAAATAATTTTCAAATGACAACTTCCGAAGCATTAAAGTAAAAATCAGTGGCATACGTAAGTGCATCACTGGGAGCTCTAACCCCACTGATGCACAAAGGGATTTTCAATTTTTAGTATAAAGGTTACGCCACGGCACTTTCGTCTTCGTATTTTTTTAAAATGTAAACTTTTCCTATAAAAGAATTCTGTGTACATCTCTGAAAACAATTGCACAAAGAAAGCAATGCTACATTCATTTTGCATTTTAAAAAAATAAAATAGTAGCAAGCTTTCCAGAAGCAAAAGCATTTATCATTGTAAGACTTGGTTGTTTCAAAACCTTATGCTGCATAGTATGGAAGCTATTTCGTTCAAGCCTTTTATAAGTGATTTATAATTGATATATCTGTCGCTTAGAGTGATCATTTTGTAGCACTAAAGTCGAAACTGACACTTAATATTCATTGAGAAAAAATAGAAGCAAATAACAATAGCAAGTGTTATATAATCCTGTAATCGATGATAAACATTGAAATTGACTTCGGGAAGAGGAAAAATTTTTTATTCAATGAATCGTAGGTGGCAAAATATAAAATAACTCAATATAAATATTTTTAATAATTATCAGAAGGATTCGGACCTTCACCCTAGTATAGAAAGTTTAGATATAATAAATACCACATCATTGGGGCTAGTCATGTGAAAGGTTGAAATTATTTTAACCTTGTTTTTTATATTTTGAAATTTGTGTTAAATCTTCGAATTTTTGTAAAATAGGCTTAACTCAATACTCTTCTTCAATCCTGTAAAAATTCTAAGCTTCCAAAAATTTTATTTTACCTTTTGGTCCCATTCGATTGTTTTGCAACAGTATTGCTTATATATGTACAAAAAAGTTTTGACAAGCTGCTAGTGGTAAATTTTCTTTTGATGATCAAAAGACTTTCTGTTTGATAAAGAAAATCCAAACCACAATAAACGGAGAAAACACTGAAAAGTTCTTGAATCGCGTTTCGAAATAAAATAAAAGGAAAGAAACTACGTGGTTTCTTAGCAAAAGAAAAAAGATCTGTGCCGACATCTGTGTTTAATTTAGATCCATGTAGGCAATGCAAGCAAAACAAAATAAGTGTTTAAATCGCTGACCTAAATCGCGACTAAAAAAGAATTTTTTTTTTTTTCTTCCTACTTTTCCAAACTTAAGAGAAGAAAAACTTTGATATCCTTATAAAACTTCCGTATGCCAGCAAAAAAAACAAAAACAAAAAAAACAAAAACAAAAGTAGTGAGATTTTTATTTAAATTCAAACTATCCTGTTTATGGAAATGCAAAACAGTACATCCGAAAGGAAAGAAAACAAATATTTCTGTTCGTTTACTTTTCCATTTACTTTTCAGAGAAATTTTACATATACTTAGTGATTTGTCTGTCTGTGGAATTCCAGATAGTTAATAAATATTTTTAATATATTCAAGTATGGCAAAGAGAAAATAAATATCTTGAAGTATACCTTTTATTTTTTTAATTTTAAACGAACTTTTTTTTTCATTACAATCAATGCGATAGTTGGAAATATGAGAAGACAGTTATAAACATTATCAAGAATTTAAAGTGGAACTCTTTAATTTTTTCGATCGCATTCTATGTCTCATACAGAAAATCTTGTTTGTGTACATTTCGAGATGAATTTTGAAATTTTATTAATATTTCCTAATTTTTTTAAAAAAGGAGTTATGGATCTTTGTAAGAGTGAAGTTGAAATATATAAAGGTTCTTTGTGTCACCCAAAAACTTTAAATATAATATATGAGGGATTTCTTTTCTTTAAAATTAGGATAAGAAAAAAGAAAAATAGAAGAAAAATCCATCATATACTTGTAAAAGATATCACTGGAACTAAAATCTTTTTGTGGGATAATCTCATTTCATTGTTGTAGTCGTTGAATGGATTGATGAGGAAACACGTTTGCTATATTAAAATCCACATTTTATTTAACTCACACAAAATGAACAACACAAACGGACAAATACTCGAACATCTAAGACAGGGATGACGAACTAAAGACACGCGTACCATTGATGGCACGCGACCAGTGAAGGGGGGAGGGGGTTGTCCTGGGGTTCGGCCCCCCCCCCCCAAAGCCCTTGAGTTTTTTCAATTGATGATAATCCTGTATATATACATACATTTGCTAGAAAAAGTCTGCAATCACGTAATATTGTTTACATAAACAACGGAAAAAAATTTAAAAACTGGAATTTGAGTTTTTTTTTAATTATATTTTATTTAGTTCATTTCAGTATTTAGAATAACTAAAGTAAACTCGGTTTGCTTTCATAGCTTTTAAAATAAAGACAGGTTTGTAGCGATACTAACAAAATGAAGTAGAAAAAGTCTGCGTTCAATGTTTTAGTAGTTACTATAAAAACTATTTAAAAAGGATAATGAGCTAATTAACAGCTGATTGGGATAACACCATCTTTTGAGAACCTTCTGAAGTCGTTTCGGATTGAATTATTAAGTCTAGTGGTTTCTTCAGTGATTATCTTTTGACATTATCTATTTGATATCTTTTCAGCATATCCTTGCTAGATATATTGTGTTGACGAATCCTATAGGCTCCAACAAATCCCATAGGTGTCTTGTAGGATTCAGATCAGGGGACTGCGGGGGCATGTGCAATTGATTTGGGACATTATACAAGAGCCAAAGCTTCACAATCTCAGTGGTATGCTTTGGATCGTTGTCGTGTTGGAAACAAAACGAGGATCCAAGGTCTAGTTTGATAGCACTTTCCTTTGTAAATTGTTTTTAGGACATCAAAGCAATCATATTTGTTCATAATTGATTCGATATACTCCAACTTGCCATAAACGATGCTCGTCATGCACCCTCACACTATAACCCCACCGCCACCGTACTTTACCGTTAGTACTAAATGCTCTTTTTGAAGCACTTGTACAAGGTTTTCTGCATACCAATTTACGATTTTTTATGCCAAAGATACAAAATTTGCTCTCTCGGAGAATATCACAGTTCTCCAGAACTCTGGAGGCTTATATATATGCTCGTTTGCAAAAGCTATACGTTGGTCTTTGAAAAATAAGACTATTTGAGAGCCACTCGACTGCGGTATCTGGCCCTTTACAAGATTTTTCTTGCAGTATCGCACAAATGTTTTCCTTAAACTTCTCGTGAAAATGTCTGATACTATTTGAGTTGCAGGCAAACGCTGATTATTTTTCCACTGCGACTATCATACATTTTTCTCTGATTGTGACTTTAGATGGACGACCTGAACGAGGTTTGGATGTGTTAACTTCTGTAGATTTAAAGTTATAAATAACATGCTGGATAGATGAATACTGCCATCCAACGGATCTGGTTATATCCCGACGACTTGTTCCATCTTTCTATATTTTCACAATGATTTTAAGCTCACTGATACTAATTTTCTTTCTTTTATTTTCCATATCCTTGAATTGCTTTGTATCTCACAAAAACATAAAAATTATTGCGTTACAACTTTCTTAAGCTATTTTACTTGATAACGGAATGCAAAAATTCTGTTAACCTATAACGCCTGTTGATAAAAATTCCAGGAATCAAAGAATATTCAAATAGTGAACGCAGACTTTTTCTACCTACTATTCATACGCTTTGCTACAAAACTTCCATTATTTTACGTAATTTTAGTTCAAAACTAACGAATTCTTTTTTTTTACATGCTCAATATTTAAATAGTAGTAAGACAATTCATGAAACTTTGTTGGGAAAAAAATATATTTCTATTAAATTTTAGCTATACTGTATGATTTGTTGTGGGTAAACGCAGACTTTTTCTATATATATATAGTTAGTGTATATATATATATATATATAACATAAAATTTAATTAAGTACTTGTAATTAACAATTTATTTTATTAATTAATGCTAATTATTAATTCAATGATTTATTTTTTAATGTTTTTTATTAACAAAATAAACAAAATCAGAAGAATCAATTGGTGTTGTCTTGAGGTATGATACGAGTTGGGGGATTTTCGACCATGGATCCTCTTGAACAATTTTTGTGTGCGCTACTGCACGCGACACAATATTTTGTGCCCGCCACTGATCAAACTGTTTACATTTTAGATCAAAATAACAAAGTTCACTGTAAAGTATTACGAACAAACGCTAGTGGTCGTCTTCGGGGCGGCACGGCGCACACTCATTTATTAGAGTGTTTGTAATTATTATTATCAAATTCACAAACTTGAAAAAAAAATATCAAAAATTTAGATGTACATGAGAAACCAGACGAAGAAAAGGCTACTGAAGAATTTATTTCTGTGTAATTGATTCTTCAATCAAGAAATGTTCAACCAGATTTTCTTAGTTCAAAGAATTATCGGAAACGAACAAGTTTATTATGTACTCTGATGTGACTTCATTTGATAAACTGAACTTGTAACTATTCGATCGGTTGCCAATTGAAGAATTTGAAATAAAACTAATTTCAAACTTTTTCGGCTCACGGAACCCTTAGAACTATAAGGGGTATGGGGGAAACCCATTCCTATCCAACTCAGATGAATATTTCTTAAAATAATATTCAAAGTAGATCAACATGTTATAGGTACTCATATTTTATGTAAAAAAATTTAAAATCTGTATTTTTTATTAAATTTTTTTACATAATAATATAATTTACACACACATTAATAGTATTAATCAGTGATCCAAGTGTTACCTATCATGCATTGCATTTAGTAACTGGGATGTATGTTTGTATTTTTTTTTTACACAAAAAATGTAAAAAATAAAAATAAAAATTCTAGGCCTATTCAAATTATCTGTAGGCACATTTCATATTTTGCGTTTAATTCGTTTTTACATCTTGTTTTTTTAGCCCTACTTATGTTTAGAAACTTTTTCTCTTAAATCCATTGTTCTGAATGGTATCAAAATGTTTATAGGTGTGTGAAAAATCTTAGGTACGAGGGGTGATAAAAAAAGGTTGTAAGTCGGATAAAGAAATATTTATTAACAATAGATAGAAAATGCAGAAGGGAATTAAAAGACATATGGGCCTATCACTTTTCGATATTATCACCAAATCTATTTAGCCATTTCTCAGAACGCAGAACCAACTTGCTTAACCCTTTCTTTGTAGAAATCAGGTCCCTGCCCATTGAGCCAGGTCTCGACGGATGTTTTCCCAGCACTGTCTTGGGATATCGCAGCACATCAAAAACGATATGCTGCACGCTGCCATAGCTCAGTCCCAACTCTGACGAGATTTCAGAGTTACCCGTCGATCATTTTGAATAATTTCTTCAATTCATGCTGTGTTGATTTCCGTCATTGAAGAACTTGGCCTGGACGCTCACTGCCATATTGCGGTTTTCGACACCCTGCCTGCCTAATTGAAAAGAGTGACACCATTTCACTACATGTTGTCTTCTCATTGCTTCTTCACCATAAACTTCCACGATTTGACTGTGAATGTCAGATGAGGACACATTTTTCCCCCCTATAAATATGGAATCACGATTCGTACTTCCAGACGTGACCAATTTACTAAGCGTCTTGCCATTTCAATCGTCCTGAACCGCTGGGAACTCACTACCTACCCGTAAACCAACTGTATAACAAGTAGAGCCCTTTGTCTTCACTCTGGAGAAACAAAATTTCTCCACAATATATAGTTTTCAAATGCTACGGCTTGTAACTTTTTTTTTTCTGACTATCCCTCGTACATTGTATAAATTTGCAACCTAAAATTTAGGTTATTTTTGCTGAAATTTAGATTTCAACATCGAATCTGTTGATATGCATAAAAGTCGTTCTCTCTCCTTCATTATAGGAGTTTTTTTCCCCAAATTTTAAGGGTGCATTGAAAATTATTTAGTTGTGGAAAGCTTTGAACTATCGAGTGCAAAATTATTCCACAGAATCATGTATAGCAGACAATAGAATATTAACAATCTAGTAGATGGCACATATAAGGAAATAAAAAAAATGCTTCAATATTCTTTTATTATATTACAATATAAGTTTAAAAAGTATTACAAAATTATATTATGTGTAAATGAAATTTCTAGTTTTAATTAGGGGGATGAGATTTAGAAACTTGTAATTATACTAACATCATAGACAACGTGAATCCATTTTGCATACACATTTATAATTTTCCTTTAGATTTCTTATTGTGACTCATGAAACCCTTGGATATGCCACGTGGAACAGTTTGAAGACCACTGCTCTAGATCATCGTTTTTCAAACTGTGAGACGTGCCCCCTTGGGGGCGTGATAATCCTAACAGGGGGACGGAGGCATATCAAAAAATTAAAAAGTCAAAAAATTATTAATTCGTCGAAAGGAATCAAAACAATATTCATTCGGAGATAATAAAAAATAAGGATTTACAACGATTTAATATATTTATAAATGTATCAGTACTGCACAAGGTATTTGATCATTTATTCATTAATACTAAGATAAGAACAAATTTAATAATTACTAGTGACCCCATGGGTGTGTCATATTCAAAATTATGTGCAAAATTTAATAATTAACTTGATCATTTGTACAGTTTATACTAGAAGTCGAACTGTAGCTTTAGCGTCAAAGTACATTGTTATTGAATTTAATACTTTATTAATGTATGGATGGAGGCGCCATGAAAATTATGATTGAAAATTGGGTCGCAAACATTGTAAGTTTAAAAGCACTGCTCTAGATGCTAGTATCGTATGACGATACCAAATACAAATTGGAAACGTTCGTTCTCCTCGGTGCATTCCACATAAGGATACGTTACTTATACGCTGTGATTCGCAGGACTGAGATTCATCTGAAAAGAATACGTGACTATAATTATTGTTCAATTTATCACTGTAAGCCTGTTATCTTTGCTGCAGCATCAGGGAAAGTCTTGACAATGGTCGCCTTGCTGACAGTCGGTACAGTTGTAAAGGTCGTTGTACTTTCCTCGGAGTCAACTGTAGTCTCGAAAATAAGCTAATATCCAGACTTAAGGGTACATGATTCACAAAACTGTATAAACAACATGCTTGTCCTATCAAAGTTAGTTGCTGAGAGCCATTGATTTTCTGTATGGTCTTCCTGGACACATCAATTTTATATTCACAGGTCAGTAATAAGATCACGACCACTAAACCTCTAAACCTCAATCTCTATAGGCCATGATCCTGTCGCACTCCAATTCCAAAACGTGCTAATAGGAATTATCTCTTCTTACTCGAGTCATAACACAACTTTTGATTAAACAACCAATGCAGAGTAATACCCCGAACTTACGCGATGTGTGGGACTGAAGGATAACCGCTTAAGTCTGGGGATAATTTCGCATATAAATACATGTAAATTGATTTTAGTTGGGGCAGAAGACGAAAGGAAATAATAAGTTAGAAAAATAAAATGTTTAATAAAATCTTAGATAACACAATACACAAATTCGAAAACCTAAGATATTATAATGTAGAAGAGGCTTCATAAATTCTAACTAAGGCTCAAAGATTATTTTCTTTTCATTAGTAAAATTTCCTCATAGCATGCTAATATTTTTTTATTACTTGTTTCTTTGAAAAAGTACGCTCTAAGTCAGAGTGTATGTTTTCTAAAATTTGTGATCCTTTTTCAATTAAACTGAGGCTTTCTATCAAATCCCAACCGTTATTCAATATTCTGATTGTACTGGGTAAGACTCAAGTTTTTTAATGAGCTCATCGTCAGCTCCCGATTGTGGGAATCCACCAGTTCTTAAACGTCATCACTATCCACTTCTAAATTTATTGGCCTGGCAAAATCGACAATTTCTTCAATCTTATTTTTAATTTCATCAGGCTCTGGCACTGTTTCCGCCTGAGTTTCGGTGATGAGAAAAAAAGAAGAAATAATGACGAGATATATGAAAATCGCGTAAATCGGGGTAGCGTAAGTCGAGGTATTACTGTATTTTGGATAAGAAATCCATTGTGCGATTTCCTCTTTTAATTCAGATTGTAAGGTTGTGTTACACATAGGTCAAATTCGTTGAAATGCTAGTGATGTGTAGAACCCAACACATGTTGTATCTTTTATGTTAATTTTATGTTTGTTGTGAGACTTCTTCATGATGTAGAAATTTAAATGGCCTACAGCCGGGGTGGGCATTACGTTGATCGCGATCGACCAGTGGACCGTCAAGACAATTTGGAGTGACCGCCTGAAGATTAGAGCCGTTAGTAATTGTGTACGGAAATATTCAAGATTAGCTGACAGTATGCAGACAAAGTCTTCTACAAACTGTAATTACGAGAACTAACTTTAAATGAAATATTTTATTTTTTAATGTAATTTGAATTGTTTGATAATAAATGCATCATTAGATATTAGTATATTTGTGGCTATTATTATTATGTTTATATTTTGCATTTTGCATCAAACGGTTTCAAAAAAGTGAGTTTTTCATTTTATTTACGTAGGTAAGTACATATTCCGTATTTATTATTGTTATAATAAATATTGTTGACTTTTTTCTTACCTCACCACACCTACGAACCTGGGCAGACCGCACTCGTGAATTTTTCAAAGGGGATACGGCTTGATGGCCCAGGGTCGAATGCCTACCATTCTCATATCCTACCCCAATACACTGCCAAACATATATATATATAATATATATATTGTAGATTGTCGGGAACAAAGAACAGTAAGAAAGAAATTATTCAATTAATAATTAGCATTAATTAATAAAACAGTGTATTAATAACAAATACTTAAGTTTTACGTACTGTATACGTACATAGGATATAATCGATCGAAAAAAGTCATGAGCTATGGAGGAAGGTCCGGACCCGTCTACCCTCCCCCCCCCTTTGTGTGTGCCACTGTTAGTGGGTGGACCGTAATTCTCTCTCCTTAAAAAAAGTAAAAGTAGTCTGTACCCTGGAAAAGTCTGCCCACCCCTGGCCTACAGTATATAAAAAAGAAATTCATGCTTGCTTCAAATTATTTTTAAAAAATAATCATTTTTAATATTCAATTATTTTGAAAATAATTATTTTTAAAATAATCCTTGGAATCAAGAAGTATTCAAGTCGGCAGTTCATGAAAAACTAATTTTAGTACTAATTTTAGTACGCTGATCTTTTATAACATTTATTGTCATAAAAGTAAGTAATGAAACTAAACAATGGAAATATAGGAAATCAAATCACACAAATAAAAAATTTTACAGATTCCAAAAAAAAAAAATTTCGGTTTTTTAAGAAATTATGTCAAAGACAATCTTCAAAACAAACCGAATCTATATTTTGCTATTTTTGTCTTTCTTACTTCATGCTTCTTTTCTCGCTTTCAATCTCGTGTTATCCACGAAGCGTTATTTGGCGTAATTACTTCCCCAGAAAAAAGTAAGCCTAGGTGAAAATAAGACCATTATCCTGATTTCGATTAAACTTTTCGATTAATCTTGAGCACCGCAAGCCATTTTGATCATTATGGGAAAGCAGAACTCTTTATCGACAGTATTGAGTGTTCCTATCGATTTGAAAACCTGTTAAATGAAGACAGTTGGTTGAATAATGAGTTTAGTTTCAGAAACTGATGTAGTGAAGACGTATAGAGAGAATAAGTCTTCGTTATGTGGATATGAAAACATATAATTTTAGTTCATATTGCAAATTTTAACTTAATAGTTAAGAACGTTTCATAGGATGTGGTTTTCTTTCAAACATAAAGAGGAAAATGAAACTTTTTTTCCTGTTGTTACTAACACGGTGTCAGATTGAGGCCTAGAAGTTCATCGC
This sequence comes from Trichonephila clavata, assembly GCA_019973975.1. Lineage (NCBI taxonomy): Eukaryota > Metazoa > Arthropoda > Arachnida > Araneae > Nephilidae > Trichonephila > Trichonephila clavata. The sequence goes on from BMAO01021901.1 coordinate 123,230, forward strand.
GGCAAAGAGCTACATGTACATCTGCCGTGAGACGTAGCTTTGAGTATCATACAGGTGCCAGTAAGATTTGGCTCGATTCCACCCCAATTTTGAGGGTGAACATCCTGGGGGGGGGGGCTATGGGCCTCCCACATCCCTTCCCGATTCACCAACCTCACGACAGGACTTGCGGCTCGACGGCTATTTAGAGTACTCTCCCGCCGCACGGCCATTAAACATTTACAAACATACATGCCTTCTCCGGGATTCGAACCTAATATCTAAGACACAGCAACCAGCGTCACTAACAACTATACCGGAGGGATGGCATGAAACTTTTTTTTAAAATAGTAATATTATTTTGCCAAATAATATAACAGACTTTTTAAAAATACAGGGTGCGGCAAAAAAACCCGGACAGGCAATTTTTTATATAACTTTATAAAAAAATTAAGAAATTAACAAAATATAACAAATGATAATAAGAGTACACTCGTACTAATAAATAAGTTTAATTGGTTTCAAAGTGACCGCCGTTTGCAGCAATGCAGAGGCGCAAACGCTTGCAGAACTTTTCAGCAATGGTCCTCAAATCTCTTACCTCTAATCTATCCCATTCCACTAGAGACGATTGCTTTAGAGTGTCCAAAGTTTTGTGCGGTTTAGTGGACTCCAAAATGGACCATACACTGTAATCCATGGGATTGATATCCGGCGAGTAGGGTGGCCATTCTTCACATGATATCATGTCTAGAAAATTCATCTTGCACCCCTCTTGTGACTTTTTAGCCTTGTGAGCTGGTGTAGAGTTTTGTTGAAACGTCCAATTTCCATTTCCGAAATGCTTTTAGGCCCACGGAAGTACAACAGCTTCAAGAATGTCCCTCTGGTACATTTTTTGGTTGATTTTAACGCCCTCTTCCACAAAAACCAAAGGTGTTTTGCCACTTGCGCAAATTCCGCCCCAGACCATGACCGACTTTAGATATTGGCAATTTTCAACAATTGCCGAGATGCTTGGAGCGTCCATAGACCAGATTCTATAGTTTTGGGAATTATGAACTTGTTGAACCGTAAAGAGCTTCTCATCAGCGAAAAGGAATCTCTCCCAGCGCTGTCTAGCGGCCCGTCTCAAAAGTTTTCGGCATCTTCGAAGCCGTACGAGTTTGTTTTTTTCAGTGAAAAGCTGAACTTTTCGCAACTTGAAAGGCTCAAGCTGCGTTTTTGCTATTCGCCTCACCGATCTGTCTCATGGAAACCCTCCGAATTCTCTGGACTCGCCTTTCGATGGTCTTACGATTCATTGAAGTGTTTAAAGTGCGTTTTTGCCCACTTTTCTGGACGTTGACCATCATTGTCAAGCTCTATGAAACGGCAAATGGCATCAAACACCGTTTTCCGAGGTACATTAAGCAAACGAACGAATTCACACTGTCGTTTCCCTTGCTGAAACAACTCTAAAATAGCAAACATTTTGTTCGACATTATCAAAACACACAAATCATAGTACAAACTAGGAAATATATTTAAAAATATTTTATTATTTAAGTGGTGGATAAAGAAACATGAAAACACCAATTAAAATTAAATTCATTAATTATTCTAGGAAGCAAGAAATTTGTCCGAGTTTTTTTGTCGCACCCTGTATTATATTTAATGTTTTGCTTTGTTTTTTCGGCTTTTATCTTAAATCTTAAATTTATAAGAATTAACGAACTAATAAGTTTTAATCGCGTATTCATAAATACTGATTCTTAGATCAGTATTCTGATATATCATCGATCCTTATATTCAGGTATTTTATTGAATTTATAAAAGAAACGCTCGATCTTAAATTAAAAAATAAACATACCCCAAAACAGTTATTTTATTAAAAAAATTTATCTGATAAAACACAGTACAAAAAAATCACTAAATATATTTTTAAATTAAAAAAAAATTACTTGCATAAAAATGATTTGATAAATTTCAGTTTTTTTTTTTTTTCCTTTTTTTTATACATAACTTATAAAAAGCATTTAAATATTAGAAAAACTGTGTGTGTGAAAAATGTACATTTCTGTTACATTATAACGCAAATGTCTTAGTAGTGTTATTCGTCATTTTAATTCAGGACAGCATTATATAATTTTAATTGAAATAATTAAATTCCTAGTGTGTTTATTATTCAATCAGATCCACAGTCACACATAGTTTCATTTTATCTAAAAGGAATACCAAATTCAAAAAAGTTTCACTGTTGAAAAACATCTGCACCTTTTTTATTTAATCAATTTTCTTTCAATTACTTTAATATCAAATTCCAGAATTGATTTCAGTGAAATCAAAATTCAAAATCACTCATAGAAGTATAAAGAATTATAATAATAAAAGGAGGGAAGGAAATAAATACAGAAAGCGTAAGTGAAAGAGAGAAAGTGAATAATTCAAAAGATTAGTAAAAAGATATATCAGATAATATGGCAATGATGCCAAGTAAAAAAAATTTACGCTTTTCTTCGTAGATGAGGCTCGATAAAAAAATATATGAATAACACAACAGAAAAGCGACTAATGGAAAACACGAATCGATTATTCTCAAAGAGGACTGGTTAATAAGATGAAATAACTTTTTCAAGCCAACTTCATTTTCGATAACACAAATCCAAACGCAATCACAAAATTTAGGCTAAGCAATAAAAAGCATTTGATTTAATCTCAATGAATTTACATTTCACCATAATTCTATGACTACCTCAAAATTTGAATATTAATAATGAATAAAAACCTGACTTCTCTCTCACTCTCTCTCTCTCTGGAAGAAAACTGTTAGAGATAGAAGGTCTAGTGCGTGCGCGTGTGTATGCGTGTGAAGGTATTTTGAAGCATCTGAATGTTTGTGTCCCCAATGCAACTCGGCATATCAAATCAAAAACACCTAAGACTTCCCTCGAATTGATTAGTATACAATATTCATTTTAGCTTTAAAGAAATTTGAAGGAAGATGAGTCAGTAAATATATATAATTTATTTTCTTTCCCTCAAGGCTAACACAATATTTAACCATTATGTTCAAGTTAAATATGAAATATTTATGGTTGTTATAGTTTGTTTTTCTATCTTTTCAGGTTTAAATATTTGCCTAACTCAAGAATGTGTAAAAACTGGTGAGTATGAAACAATAAAGCTTTTTATTTCTACCTTAAAACCATCATGAATGAAAGAAATGTTTTCTCTTTACTGATGTTTAATGATCAATTACATTAACATCATGTTTTATCATGTTAACATCATGGTAACATTATGATATTTTAGTACATTTTTATTCAATACTTAATAATAAAGGATCATTAAGTAACTACTAAATAAATATCTTAACTACTTACATAAATAGCTCAGTTCATAATTTAATATTATGCTTATATTACTTCATTTTAAGAAATGTTTAAAATTTTATAAATGTTGGAAAATACTTTTAAAAAAATTGAATCTTGTGTTGGAAAATAAAACATTTTATTTTATCAGTGAGCTATAAATCCAAGTAGAATTAATAATTTGCAATACATTTTTCGAGATTAAAACAAGTAAAAAAGTTTTGAAATTATATGAGCAATTACTCATTGTAAAATATAATCTACTGTTCCAACTTTTTGAAAAAAATTATGATAGTGTGTGTGTGTGTGTGTGTGTGTGTGTGTGTGTGTGTGTGTGTGTGTGTGTGTGTGTGTGTGTGTGTGTGTGTGTGTGTGTGTGTGTGTGTGTGAAATATAAATTGAATTCCGTTGATGGATTCAGAAGAGAGAGTAAAGTCTTCGCGTTTTCATAAATTCTCCATAAAACAAGTCTTACTAATTAGAACTGTGCTTAAAAGAGAAAATCCTCTTATATACAGGGTCCGGCAAAATAAAAACTCCCCAGTTTCAAAAGGCAGTTACAAACAAACAAAACAAGATACAGAAAAAAGTCTTTTATTTGTGTACAACAAACACGATGCCATTTTACATTAATTGGTTTTAAAAATCATGTGCGCTAAATGGCGTCCTCCAATGGTGACACATTGACGAAGTAATTTCTGGTGGAATGGCAGCCGCTGATTGGGTGATTGCCTTCTTTAGTCCTTGCAGGATTGCAGGAAGCTGTTTGTACACTTGAGGGCTTTCTGCTGCCCAGTAGAGAAAATTTTGTTTTTTCACGGTTTCACAAGAGGAAGTGGGCCTCATCAGACGAAATCAAAACAGCGCCAGGGGGAATGTTCTGAAGAACTTTCGGGAAAGACTTCGTCAATGTGTCATTATAGGAGGAAGCCATTTAGTGGACATAATTTTTAAAACCAATTAATGTAAAATGGCATCGTATTTTTTGTTCACAAATAAAAGACTTTTTTCTGTGTCTTCTTTTGCTTGTTTGTAACTGCCTTTTGAAAATGGGGAGGTTTTTTCGTCAGACCTTGTATGAGTTAACTCATCCATTTCAAAAATAAATGTATTGATAAATAATAAAAGTAAACAAAGAAAAGGCTTTTGAAAACATTCCATCTAATCGTTTTTATTTCTTTGGTATCAAACAGTACATAATAGGGAATATTTATTTTGTCTTACAGCGGCTTCTCTCCTCAATGCTATGGACCAGACATCGGATCCATGTGACAATTTCTTCCAGTACGCTTGTGGAACATGGAACAAATTGCATATGATTCCTCAAGATAGGAGTAGCATTAGCACCTTTGAGGTCATGGCAGATGATCTGCAGGTTATACTTAAAGGTAAGATGACATTGCTTCAATTATTGAAATCACTAGCTTGCAACAAAATTATTTCTATAGCCCTTATTTTAGTAAATCTTCGCGCAATTTTTTTTCATCTTTCGGGAATAACATTGATCTTCGTATTCAGTTTTTCGAAAAAGTTAAGGGAGAATATTCGATTCTTATTCTTCAAAGACTAGCTGGTACACCCGTTCTTCGCACGGGTTAATTGAAAAATTAAACGATCCAGATTGAAGGATAAAGAAGTTTTTAATGAGCTAATTTTGCGTGAATTGCAAATTAAACAAAAAAAAAGTTTTTCACGTATCTCAGCTGAACAAAAAAACCATAGTGGTTAAATTTTAAGACTGAAGGTCTAATAGCTGATAAAAGGATTTCTTTTATTTATAACGCACCGTAACTTTAGTGTGGTCTATTTTTGAAAACACCTTCCAATCTCTGCTCAGCAAAAGTAACACATTGTTACAAATTTTGTGCAATAAACGCTTAAAATAGAGTAAATAATTTATATCTGGATGTGTAATACGTTAATGTTACTTTCTGTTGTATTTATTTTATGTCAAAGTTATAATATTCGCAAGCAACGCCGTTCCTTATACATTATAATGGCGATTCAATGAAAACAGCGAAATGTTGATGATAGAACCAAGTTAACATCCTTTTTGGCGTCCAAGTTGGCAACTTGTCGATTGCTTGAACGGTGCAGAAGTTGCTTCACTGTAGCACCAACTGGTGGGGAGCTGCAACAAAGAGGATAGTACAAAAACTTCCGCCACAAAAAAAATACATATACATGCCAATTTTCACAGTGATCGGTTGAACGGTGTTGAAGCGATTTCATATATACAAACATCCATTTATATATATATATATAGATAAATTTCAAACAAGATATTTTTCTCCTTTTTTTATTTCATTAAATTCTATATACATAGAACAGTTATTCTTAACATTTCACTGACCTTTGTCGATCCTTAAAAGATTTTAAGTAATTCATTAACATACAATAAAAAAATATTCTTTAATTTTAATTTATTAGTAAGCTGTTATTAGTTGGTATTTGTTACTCATTTTACTATCAGTAGTACTTATCAGTTATTTTATTATTAATCAATGTTTATTATTTTAATATCAATTGGCTTTATTGTTTCATTTCGGCATTTTTTCCTGTAAATACGTAAAGTAAGAATTATATTACTTATTCAGTCAATCTCCAAAGCAATTCCGTACCTCAATTTGACATTTTTGAAACTTTAAACTTCAGTGTTACATTCAGTTAAACAACAATCATCCCGTTAATATATTTTTAATAAGAACACTTTTGACTGAAACATTTTTAATGTATTTATGTGATAATGTTACTGTGATTCATATATTATTATTTAGCTATTAAACAAGTAATATAAAAGATTTTTTAAATCAATTCTTGCTTAGATCAACAAAAAAAGAATTATTTTATTTACTTTTTATTAAATAGTTACAATTAATATAAATATGCATATACATATAATAGAATCACAACATTAAGTGGCAATTAATTTTTATTAAATATCATTAAAGTATCGCATTGTCATCCAAAACAATCGTGTATATAAAATTTCTGTTCATCTGTTCAGCTTTGAAACGTGAGGGGAAAAAAATCTTTTAAAGTTTTGACCCAAGTCGATAAAAATTAAGCCAACGTTGCTGTATCTGTAATTCTTTAAATGATTAATTTCAGTCAATAATTTAAATTAATTATAATTAAATTATCGTATTGTTTCCCAAAACAATAATAGAAAACTTCAGCTCAAATGAGTGCTTTAAAATGTGTGAGAAAAAAAACCTTTTCAAGTTTGGCACAAGTTGCCAAAATTGTCGCTAGGTCGCCAAAAATGATGCCAACGCATCTGTATTTGTAATTCTTAGAATAATTAGTTCTAATCAATTAATTTTTATTAATTATAATTAAATTACTGTATTGTGTTATCCAAATAAGTATGTATATAAAATTTCTGATGAATTGGGTGCTTTAAAATGCATTTTAGTAACGATTGAAAATTTGAACAAGATAAATATAGAGAGAGTGAGCTAAAGAGAGAGAGAGAGAGTAGGAATTGAAAAAGAAGCACTAATTACATTATTATATTTCTACTGTGTGAGTTAAATTGCTTTCAATATAACAGTTTCTCTTTGTAATACTATTGGATATTAATATGCATATTGTTCGTATAAATAAGAAAAATTAATCAAGGAAAAGAAATTCATCAGAAAGAAGTTTATGGTCTTCACCTCGATATTAATCCAATTAACTGTGATTGATAAGTATACTTGTATTGGAGAAGATGCGTAATTTTGTGTCATGACGAGTATACTTATGCACCGGCTGAAGCAGCATATATACAAAGTTAACATAACGAACTTATTTTATGAGCGTTGATAATGTCTTTTCAATGTTAGCCTAAAAGGGGCAAAGTCAAAATTTGGAAAGTAGATTTATAATAGGGTTGATTTATAATAAGGTATATATAATGGTCAGCAATGGGACAAATACATGACGCCGACCAGACTCTGAGCCCATTGATATAACTGTTGGCCTTAAGTTATCTAGCTATTAGGGATTGCAATATCGGACCAAAAGTTCAATACCGGTATTCGATATTTTTTAGATCTTAATACCGGGATACCGGTTTTAATACCTGTAGTAGAAATTTTAGAAAAAGAAAGAAAACACAGGTGTTTCTTTTTTTTTTTGCAGTTTTATCTGAGAGTGTAAATATCACAAAAAAATAATTTGTAAGAAAGGAACATCTTATTTATTTAAATCACAAAAAAGGGCAAACATCACTATTCAGTCTATTATACTATTACAAATTTTTGAAAAGTGATCTTAAAAAAATATAATGCATCAATTGCACTGTATGATATGCAAATACAATGTGAATAACAAGCTCATCAATTTAAAAAATATCGAAATATTACGCACTTTCTTCACAACTACAACCTTGTTTTCACTGATACAAATATCAGACTAAGAATCCTGCACGTGTGCAGTATCACTCTGAGCAGTAATAGGATAGTTTGGGACCTCTTCCTTGGATAATTCAAATATTTTATCACTTCTCTTGATTGTACGATGCAACTTTATATTCAGTCCAATCAATTTCGCCCGTTCGTTAGGGAGACATAAAAACAAACTTCATATTATTTTTCTAGGTTGGCAATCCCTGAACATATAGTGGAGACAATTTTAAAAAATTTTGGTAAATACCGAAAAAACCGGTATTTAAGCTTGTGAATACCGTTATTACAAAATTGTACAAATGGCTCAAAATACCAGTATTCGGTATCCCAATATACCGATATTGCAATCCCTACTAGCTATCGAGTGGTGTAAATGTCAATTATTTAATATTAGAACCATGTGCTGACGTTAGAGAAATGGCCCAATTCCGTGCTGCATAAAAACAGTTATTTTATTGGGGTGAAAAAGGCAAGGATGCTTTCTAGTAAAAGGATTGTGTTTAACCTTGCACAACTTATTCCAGAAATTCAGAATTCGACACAAAGTCTAGGGAGGTAAGAAATACATTGTCAATGAAGAAGGAAGTAAACTAGTGTGTGTTTGGGTCTCTCAGTTCGGGAATTTTGACGGTCGCTAAAATTCATAGATATGCATATCCATAGATATCCTCCAATATGTATGCAATATATGTTCATGTTAGCCAAATAAGAATTAATAATAAAATTAGCAACGTTATAAAATAAACCCATACTTTTAATCCAATATTTTAACAGAGACTTACTGAGTGATTGATTATTATACTCTCTCGAGTATACTGACGAGTTGCACGCTCTCAAACGGGGTGTAAGTAAAACTGGTTAAAGAATATCATGAAACAAATGTTTGAGAATCCCTGGTTATAAACCCTTTCTAAGACCGTGGGGGAAGTATACTTCCCATACGAATTTCATTAATTTTTAAATATCGATAGGAAGCTATTTTCCCATCTAAGATTTGTGCTGGTAGAATTTCGGTTAGCACGGCAACTGATTTCTGAATTTTTAAGTCGTAAACGCAAAGGACGACATGTAAGTTTCCTGAGTTCCAAGAAACTGCTCCAGATGACGTACAGTAGACTAAAGTTGGTGACCGTATGCTAACTTTTCAAAAAACATATAGACGCTGCCGTTTGGGCTCTACTAAAACACAGGAGAACAAGATATGTTTGTTTAGCTTGCAATATCCCACTGAGTGTTGATCACAGTTCTCTGAAATTTCGCGGAAAGTAACATATACAGGGTGTTTCATAAATGATGGGAGTAACTTTAAGGGGTGATAGTACACATCAAGACGAGTAATACTAAATAGGAAACCAAGTGTCCCAAACGTCTTCCGAAGGAGAAAGGCACCATCAAAGTTTAGGGTCCTAAATTTCAAATGATGATTAAAAACGGAAAAATGGATCGATTCATTTGCGGTTTTCACTAAAATCATTCTTTAAATTAGTATTTTCTTTAAAAAAAGTTTTAAAGACAACGTTTAAAAAATGCCATTAGACTCTAGACTCTAGACTTTGGAGTACCGAACAACTACCTTTTACCAATATTTTTTTATTTTGTTAAATGTTTACAAAAGCTTAGATTTTAACTTGAATTTTGAGCGCAAAATTGAAACCATCGGGAGCGGTTAAGTGGTGCAAATGTAACCGCGTTCAGGGGGGAGAAATTGAAATGCTCGTATGTAATGATCAAAATAAAAAACGATAAAGCAAACTTTAAGAGGCGATAGTACAACATAAAAACAATCAACTTTGATTAGAAAATGCATGATTTGAATTCAAACGCAAACGTGTTAGAGCATCTTCAAATTTTATCCATGCAAGCGTTATAGCTGCAAGTTTCTGGAAGAAAAACATGAAATTGTGATATGGGGAAGAAGAAGAACGCATATGCAAATTGTTATTAAGATAAGAGCCACTGACCAGAGTGAGCAAGTGTAAATCACGGTACAAGCGTAACGAAAGATGTTGCCCTTCACTAATCAAGAAAAGGCTGATATGCACTTTATCTACGGAACTGCAAATGGGAATAGTGCAGAGGCGCGACGATTGTACGGAAAAAAGTTTCCCAACAGGCGGTTGCCCAATGATAAAACATTTGTGCGCTTGCACAGACAGTTGTGTGAGACAGGATCCTTTTTTGGTGCACGTTCAAATGCAGGCCGTGCGAAGTCTAACAGAACGATAGCTGTGGAAGAAAAAATTCTGGATATGGTGGCTGATCATCCAAATACAAGCACGCGAGCAGTGGCTAGTCAAACTGATGTATCACCTTCCACGACATGGCGAGTACTAAAGGATGAAAGTATGCATCCTTTTCATGTCCAACGAGTCCAGGAACTGACTCAAAGGGATTTTCCTCGTCGAATGGATTTTGCTCGCTGGTATCTGCAGAAGAACACCCTAAATCCCGATTTTGGTGCAACTGTGCTTTTTACAGATGAATGTACATTTACACGTGACGGTACATTTAACACCCACAATTCCCACCAATGGGCAGATGTAAATCCACATGCGTCTTCTACACATGCATATCAGCGACGATTTTCCATAAATGTTTGGGCAGGAATAATTGGTGACCATCTACTTGGACCTTATCTTCTGCCAGAACGCCTGGATGGAAAAAATATCTTACCTTTCTGCAACAGGTGCTGCCGGAAATGATGACAGATGTTCCCCCTCGTATCCGGCGAGTAATGTGGTTCCAGCAGGATGGAGCACCAGCTCATTTTGCGCCAGAGGTGCGAAATTATCTAAACGCAACCTTTCCAAATCAATGGATTGGGAGAGGTGGTCCTGTCCCTTGGCCAGCGCGATCGCCCGATCTTTCATGCCTGGATTTCTTTTTGTGGGACACCTGAAGAGTCTTATGTATGAGACTCCTATCGAATCTGCAGAAGAACTCGTCGCCAGACTTTCGGCAGCTGCAGGAGAGGTGCGCGATACTCCTGGCGTGTTTCAGAGGGTTCGTGAATCCCTTCTTCGCCGTTGTACCGCATGCATCGCCTCTAATGGTCAGTGTTTCGAACAGCTATTGTAATCATTTCTAATTAAACTTTTTTTTATAACGTAAATGTTCTTTGTTTCCTTTTTTGTCTCTTAAAACGAAATCTGTTTCAGCGCCCTCTATCACCTTCGGGTTAAAATTACGAGTATGATTTCTTTGATGAATGTTGCTTGTTTTGGTGTTGTACTATCGCCTCTTAAAGTTTGCTTTGTCGTTTTTTATTTTGATCATTACATACGAGCATTTCAATTTTCCCCCCTGAACGCGGTTACATTTGCGCCACTTAACCGCTCCCGATGGTTTCAATTTTGCGCTCAAAATTCAAGTTAAAATCTAAGCTTTTGTAAACATTTAACAAAATAAAAAAATATTGGTAAAAGGTAGTTGTTCGGTACTCCAAAGTCTAGAGTCTAGAGTCTAACGGCATTTTTTAAACTTTGTCTTTAAAACTTTTTTTTAAAGAAAATACTAATTTAAAGAATGATTTTAGTGAAAACCGCAAATGAATCGATCCATTTTTCCGTTTTTTATCATCATTTGAAATTTAGGACCCTAAACTTTGATGGCGCCTTTCTCCTTCGGAAGACGTTTGGGACACTTGGTTTCCTATTTACTATTACTCGTCTTGATGTGTACTATCACCCCTTAAAGTTACTCCCATCATTTATGAAATACCCTGTATAAATTCTTAAATTTATGATACAAAATATAGGGTGGCCCAAATTCATGGTAGAAACTTGAGAGGTAGATACAGGACATTGTAATAATCATTTATTGTATATGAATGTATAGGCGTAAGTGACGCGCTGATGCGCAAACAGGGTAAATAAAAGAAAAGCGAAATGGAGTTATCGGTTGGTTTCGTTGCCAGTAGGGGCAAGTAGATGTCTAGGCACCATTCAACATGATGTATCTTAGTAGCGTACAAGCTTACGATGGGAGACCTTACGTATGCCAAAAATGCAGACATACATTACATGTAAGGCCATGAACATGGTAACGGCAGAGCTGCGCTACGAATGTATCACGCGTAGTTTCCTGGTCGACGAATTTTGAATCACAGAATTTTTCAGCGGTTATATCGTCAAGTTCGTGAAACACGCTCGTTCCACGTCACCAGATATGATGCTTGTCGACAAAGAGCTGTACGCAATTCAAACCTGGATGAAAGCATCTTAAATGGTGTGGCTGTTAGACCAGAGTCAAGTACAAGAGCTGTTGCTCATCACATAAGTGTGAGTCATCAGACTTTTTGTAGAGTGTTAAACGAAAATCGCTTACATCTCTTCCGTTTTCAGCGAGTACAAGCTTTAAGCCCGCAGGCTATCTTCTCCGATTGCCATGGAGGGTATAGCAATTAGAGCTGCAGCTGGACTTGATAGTTCGTATACTGAACAGTTATGACGAGTTAATGTAAACATTACGCTTGTCAAACAACGCTTTCAATAAACACTTTGTCTTTTCGTTCGTCTCTTATTTTTTGTGTTTGAGCCTCACCGCGTCTCTTGCACCCATACATTCCTATAAAATAACTCGTTACAATGATTTTTACAATGTTCTGTAACTTACCCTTTTAAGTTTGTACCATGAATTTAGGACCAACCTGCATAACTAATTTATAATCTATTTTGCAGATTTTAGAATTTGCAAATTACATTTTATAAATACCATGTAATGCGATTTAAAAAAAAGTGCAAAACATAAGATGTCCTACCTTTGAATAGCTCCCAGAAGGCGGTGGGAAACATACTTCTACAAAAAAATGGTTTTAAAAACAAACTAATTTTAGGTAATTAGCTAAATGAATTTCTTTTTATAAATAGATCTCAATCCCCAAAATATTTTACATAGTATGACAAGAAAAAAATGGGTTAATTTAAAATAATAAATAAGCTGAATAAGCTGATAGATATTAATATAGAACGTTGCAACTAATCCGAGAGAAGAAAATCATTCTATACTGACTCTCAAATGAAATATACTCATGGACAAAACAATTAGCGCACCAAGAAGGAGTCGTCAAAATGAAACGAAATTCTACATACGTAATGACTACTTTGATATAAGTAAATGATTAGAAAGTCAAAGAAATTGGATCGTTTATTTCAGAGAAAAAGGCAAAAGAATGGAGGATTTAATACTCTGTTTAACCTCCTCTAGCACGAATGCACGATGCAAAACGATCGGGCATTGAGGCATACAAGTTCTGTATGATGTCTTAAGACATTTCGTTCCATATTTTCTGTAACTTTGCCTCTAGTTCGCTCAAACTCGTGGGATGCCCAACTCGCCGTCCCAAACGATCCCAGATATTCTCGATTGGAGACAAATCTGGGGATCGGAAAAGCCAAAGAAGGGTAGTAACAGTGTGGACACAGTCTTGCGACACTCTTCCTATGTGAGGCCAAGCATTGTGTTGTTGAAGAATGGCTCCTGGGAGCCGTTGCTTGAGTGGCAACACATGTGGTTGCAGGATGTCATGGACATTCTTCTGGGCTGTCATGGTGCCACGGATCAATACTAGGAGTGACTGTGTATTGTAGGCAACGGCACCCCATACCATCACATCAGCTGCGGGAGCGGTGTTTTCTGTAAAGCAAAGGCAGGATTGAGGCGTTCACCACGGCGTCTCCACACACGAACACGGTTGTCATCACTGCTGAGATTGAATCTGGATTCGTTGCTAAAGACGATCTAGTTCCATTCCGCTCCAGTCCAGTTTTCTTCGTTGCGCGGCACCACTCCAAACGGAGACGTCGATGGGGGGGGGGCGTCAAGGGCTGTACACGAAATAGGCACCACGATCTTAAATGTCCTAAGCCAGGCGCCTTCCTATGGTTCGAGAAGACACAGGGGCCCCTAGTAAAGGAGGTACCTGTGCCTGGATGGCAGCCGATGAAGCAGTTGGCTGTACTTGTGCATTTCTTACGATGTGGTGGTCTTTCGACGACTGGTCTGTCGAGGGCGTCCTATAAGTCTGGTCTTCGTGTAAATAACTTCTCTCGGATCCACTGGTTCCAACACCTTCTCACAACACAATCAGAGCGGCCTAACTGACGAGCTACTCGCCTAGCTGACCACCCAGCTTCCATCATGCCGATGATTCTCCCCTCTCACACTGCGACAGCTGCTCACATTGTCTTCGAAAACGGCGTAATGTCATGTCTACCTCAGCCCTTCCTTTGTAAACTATTCAGCCCACTCAAACAAACTTTGGTTTCCTGTTTTATACCCTACGGAGAACGACGTTAAACGCCCTCTGCCGGCTATACGTAAGCGCAATCACGCTGCATTTCTAATCATTTGCATATCTCTCCGACATGTACTTTCATGCCAAGTTTCGTTACGATCCCGCAATTATTTCTTGGTGCGCTAATTTTTATTTTTCCATGAGTGTATATTCTAAAAAATAAACAGAAATAAATTGTCAAATAGGATATGTGTTCCAGGTACTATCACGTTCTCTTTCGTACCCTCTATCTTCACATTTTGCTTATAAGTAATAAATTTTGGAAGGAAATGCTTGGGAAATGAAAACTTTTTATTGCTCTAAAATAATTACACAATATTTAATGCATAAATTACCATATCGTGTTAATAGTATTATACATGGTTAACAGCGGAACATTATTATTTGCTGTATTTGATAAAAGTTTTAAAACGTTTAAGGTTCATGGTATTACGTAGTATTATTGTATAAATTGTAAAAGCTGTACTTTTTTGAGTTTTGTATTAGTTTAATATAAATTCTTTTAATACTTATATGTCTTTTCGCTTTAGGTCTTCTAGAAGAACCTGCCAACAGTCATGACAATAGTGCCACAATTAAGGCAAAAACTTTTTACAAATCATGTATATCAACAGGTAAGAACTTGTTCTTATAAACAAATTATCGGATATGCTTTTGCTTTTATTCATTTCTGACAAACTCCAGTCAGACCTCTATTTTACGCACCTCTAGTTTGAGAATCTCTCCATTTTACAAACTTTTTCCTGGAACCATGCACATAAAGTATATTGAAAATGAATTTCTATTTAACGAATTTTCCACTTAACGAACTTTTTCGGGATTTAGTGACTTTGTCAAAAAGAAGTCCTACTGTAAAGTAGTCCTGTGAGGTCAACTTTATATTTTGCTTCCATTTCTCTTAAATCTGCTGATAGTACGTTACATGAGCATTTTATATCAGTAATAAACGCTCCGTTCAGGTATGAAGAGTAACGTTCAATTTATTTTCAACAACATAAACTAAAGGTATTGAAATCGTAAAAAATATGTAGAAATGTATTATAATTTTAAATGAGCAATAAGATAGAAGGAAACTCTCTAAAAAATTATTACACGAGCTATAAATATAGCATTAACAATAGATCATGTTTAATTTTTGCAATGCTTACTTTTTTATAAATACTTCTAATTTTTTGAGAAATTGCACTTTTAATTGTTAAAAGTTGACTGTTGCCAAAACGTCACTTTTTAATTTCTTAAAAAATATTAATTTTTAACATTAAATAAAAGATGCACATTTTAACCACTAACGTCTATGTATTGCAATTTTTGCTAAGTGAAATATATAATTAATTCTTCTGTTTAAAATTCATTTATTTTATGACGCAACATTTTTCTCCTGTTTCCGAAGTTACCTCCCTACCAAATTTTGAAAAGAAAGTTCGTAAATTTTATAATTTAATTTGATAAAATATTTTCATTGTTACTACCTTATATATATATTACTTTTTAGAAATTTTAGAAATATGGGCAAAAATAAATTCCAAAACAATACAACTCTATGTAAATTTAGCATGGTTGGTCTTTTATCAAGTTTGGAAAAATAAGAATATAAATCAGTTTCTAGTTACCTCAAAGCAAATGCTTCCGGATACAAATGTTCCAATGCACCAAGAAAGAAGCGGGAAAACAAATGGCTTTCGAAAAAAAAATTTCCCGCTAAGAATGTTCTTACCTGAGAAACATTGTTTTATGTTTGATAAATTCGTAGATCAGTCTTTCCTCAGAGCAAAAGAAACCTCTTGTAAAAGCCCTGTTTATATTTACATATGGAAATCTGTTATTTAACCTTATGCTGAAAAGCAGAATCTCTGGAAAAATTGCTTTTAGAACCCGAAAGAACTCTTTGAACTGCTTCAGGACCTCGAAAGGTTTTTGACTTTGAAATGCCTCTTAGGCAAACAATAGCAAATAGTGCCCTTTTGGGCTCTATTTGTCTTTCCACAGATCCATTCTATTTTGTATATATTAGTACCTATTCAGTAGTAAAATGTTATAAGTAGTAAGTAACTAATGTATATTTTTCTCCGATGCCGTTTTATTTTTATTTATAACTTGCGTTTTGAGCTTTAAAAAATAAGATCATAAGAGTGAAGAAAAAATTATTTCTTTTTCATGAACAAAACTTTCATTTTTAATCCTTTTTTGCATGTTTTTTCTCTTTTTTTTGTGAAATAAATTAGGATGATATAGTTCATGCTCTGGGTTAAAGAAAAAATGTTTACGAAAATCCTAGTATAAATATGTAATATGAAATAATTAAAAACAGTACGATAAAAATATTCATCATCATGCACAAGTACATGTTAAGCTCGGTACCAAATAAATAAAAAACAAGTATTTAAAAAAAAATTATGTCAATTCCTACACAAGTTTACAAAGCAAATTTCTTTTACTTAATTTAATTTAATTGATTACTGAATATTTGAAAAAACTACATCAAAGTCAAGTGCCATCCACTACAAGTTTAAAAAATATATTTGTGAAGCAGGAGAAAAAATTCATTAGAAAAGTTACTGGCGTCATCTGTTAGTTCTGGCTCTAATTTCGTCAGAAATAACGCATAATGAGTTTAAAATTAAAAAATTAATTATAACACATGAGTTAATATTTGAAAAAACTGTATTAACACCAATTGTCATCCACTACAAGTTTAAAAAATATATATATGAACTGCAGTGGATGGATAAAAAGTATTCTATTAAGATTGAAAATTTGAACAAGATATTGTGGAGAAATCCACTAATTTCAAGACCTATGATGCAAGCGGATCTTTCTCGAAAGTCTCACAAGCCCCATAAATAGAGCGATACTCGCCGAAACCAGTCAGTCTTGTTTTGACTAGCGATTAGTCAGTATTGTTTTGACTAGCGATTAGTAAACTTGCCTTGACCGTGATTACCGATTAGCTTGGCTGTGATTCTGAATAATCTGTTACATGTGTGTATTTTAGACATTGATAGTTGTTTCTGAGTGCTGTTGAAGGTGTGAAGACCTTCTGTGACATTTATTCTGTGAATATTACTGCTGCATCCTGTATTTCAAGGATTGTTTTTGCGACAATAAATTCTCATCGCTCTTAAAGAACGGTATTGTTCTTTGTGACTGATTTGCATAAAATCCTCGAATCCCGCGATCATCGTAACAATATATATATAAATAAATATACCAGATGGTTATAAGTAAACTTTCCTATAAACGACCTAATACAACGCAAACGGGTGAACGGAATGCCACGAAATTTTGTGCATGGGTTTTACACGAGATACGCTCACGGAATTTCGAAAAAAAAATTTGTTCCAAAATGTTCATCAGAGAGCACCTATTCGGGAAAAACATGAAATTTAACAAATAAACGACCAAAACGGAATGCAGAAACGATATTAACAATCCAGAACAAGAATGATGAGTAATAAAATGCAAAACCGGAAGAAGCCCTCAGTTGTAGGAAAAAAATGTCGAGGTTTGCATGCTTGGAAAGAGGGAGTGAAAGGGACGGCGGAATAACAAGTTCGAACCGAATTGTAAAACTTGATTTTTTTTTTGTCATTCACGTTTCTTTATCATAAAAGAGTCGTGAAAAAACTTGCAAGAAACAACCAACTTACAGTACACCTGTTTTGTGTACAATTTTTTTGTTCACTAGTGTTATGATGGAAATTTCCATCATCCTGCAAAGAAGAATAAAAAACATGCATTTCTTTACTTTAAAACTGGACGCACGAGTGAGGTTTCTAACTCAGTGACATATTATAACAATGGTAAACAATATTTTCAATAATAAATACATTTTATTTGCTTATGTTCTCGTGATCAGTTGAACAGATTTTTGCATGTTTTTTAGAGCTCATTCTTCTTTTTTTAATCTTGTTACGGATGGATTCACGTTTTTATGATATTCATCAGTTTAAAATAGATTACGTGATCTCAGAAATCGAAAAAATTATTTTCTACTTATATTACAGACAATGTTATATTTTTAAACTTAGAACTTTTGTGTTTTGCTCTGTCGAATCGAATCAGGATATCCAAAAATTATATTGGAAATAGCATTGAAATAATTGTTTTACTTCATAAATAACGAATATTTTTTAATGAATTGTGTGTTTGGTTAATATATTTGATATACAAATTGGTGTATACAATGATAACATCTTAAAGATGAAGTTTTCCAGCGTGAGGCTTCAATATAATCAACTGTCTGGTTTCTCCTAAAATACATTAAAACTACAAAAGCATTGATTATTTTAAATGTAAAACCGAAATGATTTTATTTTTGTTATTGGTAGTAGTAACAAGTAAAACTACCCATTTTTTTATGAATCCCTTTATAATATTGTTCTTATTGATATAAGTTAGGTATACACTCATGGACAAAAAATTAGGACACCAAGAAGAAGTCGTCAAAATGAAACGAAATTTTACATACGTAATTTCTACTTTGTTATAAGTAAATGATTAGAAAATCAGAGAAAAAGGCAAACGAATTGAGGATTTAATACCTTGTTGAACCCCCTCTAACGTGAGTGTACGATGCGATACGATCGGACATTGAGGCATACAAGTTCTGTATGATGTTTTGCGACATTTCGTTCCATATTTGCTGTAACCTTGCCTCTAGTTCGTTCAAACTCATGGGATGCCCAACTCACCATCCCAAATGATCTCAGATATGCTCGATTGGAGTAAATCTGGGGATCGGGCAGGCCAAGGAAGGATAGTAACAGTGTGGAAACAGTCTTGGGACACTCTTGCCGTGTGAGGCCGAGAATTGTCTAGTTGAAAAGTGGCTCCTAGGAACCATTACATGAGTGGCAACACATGTGGTTGCAGGATGTCATGGTGCCGAGGATCAATACTAGGGGTGACCGTGTATTGTAAGCATTGGCACTCCATACCATCACACCAGCTGTGGGAGTGGTGTGTCGCTGTAAGGCAAAAGCAAGATTGAGGCATTCACCACGGAGTCTCCCCACACGAACACGATTGTCATTACAGCTGAGATTGAATCTGGATTCGTGGCTAAAGACGACATGGCTCCATTGCGCTGCAATCCAGTTTCCTCGTGAGTGGCACCACTGCAAACGGACGCGTGGTTGGGTAGGCGTCAAGGGCAGCACAAGTAATGGGCGTCGCGATCACAAATGTCCTTCAGTCAGGTGGCTTCGTATGGTTCGAGAAGACACAGGGGCCCCTAGTAAAGGAGCTACCTGTGCCTGGGTGGCAGCCAATGAAGCAGTTGGCGGTACTTGTGCATTTCTTACGATGTGGAGGTTTTCTCGATGACTGATCTGTCGAAGGCGTCCTGAGCCTGGTCTTCGTGTAAATGACATCTCTCGGATCCACTGGTTCCAACACCTCCTCACAACACAATCAGAGCTGCCTAGTTGACGAGCTACTCACCTAACTGACCACCCAACTTCCATCATGCCGATGATTCTCTCCCTCTGAAACTGCGACAGCTGCTCATATTGTCTTCGAAAACGGCGTAATGCCATGTCTACCTCAGCCCTTCCTTTGTAAACTATTCAGCCTACTCAAACAAACTTTGGTTTCCTGTTTTATACACTACGGAGAACGACGTTAAACGCCCTCTGCCGGCTATACGTAATGCGCAATCACGCTGCATTTCTAATTATTTGCTTATCTCTCCAACATGTACCTTCAGGCCAAGTTTCGGTACGATCCCGCAATTATTTCTTAGTGCGCTAATTTTTTGTCCATGAGTATATATAAACTACTGTTTGCAAAAACTGCAACACCATGAAGTAATCATCAGAATTAAATGAACTTTACTGCAAATATCATTTATAGAATGTTACATAAAATAGTAAAGTTTCAGAGCCACCGCGCATGCGAGGCGTGCGCAGCACCCTCTGAACTGATGCTGAAAAAGTATAATCAGAGGGCTGTGGCGGGACGTTGAAAATAGTTAATGATTATTTGTTAGTGGCGAACGTTTAGTGAGACCTAAATATGTCTCGATGACAAAATAAGGAGAAATTCCAACAACTTCCGGAGTTTGAACGGGGAAAGGTTATTGGCCTTCCAGAAGGAAGATTTTCCTATCGCGCAACAGGAGCTCGTGTGCCGCAGAACAGTTCCACAGTGATGCGAGTTTGGAAACAGTGGACCGACGAGCACCGACCAACTCGAAAAACTGGCAGTGGACGACGGAAGGTGACGTCAGTGCGCGACGATCGACACCTGCTCCGCATGGCGGTGAATGACCGTACAGCTTCCTCCAGGCAGTTGACACCACGTTGGTCTCCTGATACAGATGTAGTAATGTCAGTATCGTCAATTCGTCGACGTCTGCTGTACCGTGGATTTTACGGTGAATTAGGATGAGTCCTTGGGCATTTCCCATATCTTATTGTCTTCGATGTGGAATCGACGTAATTGGATTTTTTTCATTTTCCGTGGCACTGTATGGCGAGCACCGTGGATTGCGTGCAAGGGTGCCTTTATACAGGATCCCCCTCGCGGCAAACCATTGGCGGCTTCGTCTGCAATGGGCTCATGAGCACAGAGCCTGGCCAGCTGATTGGCACCAAGTTGTCTTTTCAGAGGAATCACGCTTCAATTTGTGGGACCATGATGGCCGCTTTCGTGTTAGACGCTATGCCGGTGATCGCTGCCTTCCAGAGTGCGTTATCGAACAACATAGTGGCTTAACACCCAGAGTTATGGTTTGGGGTGCGATTTCGAATCATGGACGGTCTAATTTGCTTCGAATTGAGGTTAATCTCAATAGTAACAGGTACGACTGTAAAGTGCTACAGCCCGAAGTTGTTCCCTTCCTTCAAGGCATCCCTGGAGCTATCTTTCAGCAGGATAATGCACGCCCGCATGTTGCAAGGACTGTTTGAGACTTCTGTTCAGCCCAATACATACAACTTTTTACTTGGCCTGTTTATTCGCCGGATATGTCGCCTATTGAGCACGTGTGGAATTTGGTGGGTTGGCGTATCGCTCGTGATCCGCGTCCTGCAGCTTCAAAAGACGAACTTTTGCTGCGCATACAAGCAATATGGAATTCTCTTCCACAAGCAGACATTCAAATTCTGTTTGATTCCATGCCACGTCGTATAGCAGAACTTATTGCAGCCTGTGGTGGCTTAAAAAAATACTGAATATGGACACTTAAGATTGGTTTTTATTTTCTTTGAAAATTTCATCATTTATTTGTACAAGTACTAGTTGTTTGTGCATTAAATTTCATTTAATTCCGATAATTTCTTCATGGTGTTGCATTTTTTAAAAGCTAGAAGTTAAGATTACTGTACGAAATTAAGTCATATACATTTATTTCATCTTGTCTATTCTAGTACTGAAATACGAGTTTCAATAGTTGTTAAAATAATGTAAAAAACATTTTAATAGAAAAAGAGAGTAGGGATGGAATAAATTGTTCACCTAGAATATTTTTTCCCTGTTCTTAGATATAACTATATAAAAAAGGAAATTCATCTCTCTAATGTCACACTCACCGGTCTCAAATAATAAACGATTAGTACTGGTACATGCTGTAATAAGTCAAACCCATTATTAAGGAGAGGTTAAGGAATAAGAGTCCGGCTTTGAATTTTTCCCTTTCTCTTTGTGATCAATTAGTCCAAATGAGAAGTGCAGGTCATAAAAAGTAATGGGTATAAAATTATGCTTGTTAGAAGCGTATTTTTTCTCGAGAATTATTTTCAGAATAAATAAATTTTTTAAAAAAACTTTAAAAACATCCTTTTATAGTTAATCGAACTAAGTTGCAACTTAATCTTTTAGTTTCCAAATCTGGAATTAATCACCAAATCTGAAAATTGGATCTGAAATTAGTTGCCAGATGCGGGATGGGATCTGAAAATGGAAAATCGTTAGTCCTGATGATTCTGTTCAGGCAATGGAACAAAACTATTAAATTATTGAATTGTCATCGGTCCTGGACAAGTGAGCAAAATTTCGAATTAATCTAACCTTTTTAAAGTGGGTAAAAATTGAGTCCAAAGATTCCATTACATACAAGTGAAGCTTATAAAAGGGTGTTGAAAAGAGAATCCTTCCTGATATAACTTTTAAGTTTTTAAAATAAATAATACTAAAAGTAAAATCTAAATACTCATGTTAAAGTTGTATTTCTTCCATTGCTTCAATAAGAATTAAAATATAATTATCTCAGTGAATTTATAACGTAATTTTAGCTTCGATTTACAAAGTTAACGTATGTAGGGTGTATCAGTTCAACATTTACAAACTTTCAGGACAAATAGAGTACACATAGATGACCGGAAATCACATTAGAATGCATGGTCGTGGAAACGCTTTCCTAGCATAGTAGTGACGTCACAAAACACAAGAAAGACAGGGCATGAAAAAGAAGAAAAAGCATGTTTATTACCCTTAGTACAGCATAAAATAAAGGGGAAAAGCATTATTGACCTTAGGGATGCATGTCGGGATGATAGCACGTCATTAGTATGCCTGGTTCGCTTGACAGTCATATGGCTAAATTCCGACATGAGTAGAGATAGTCCTCAAACTGGTACCAGGGTGGCTCTGTTTTGGATCCAGCACAATCTCCTCATTGTTTGGCGTTCTTATTCTTCGCTCAAGTTCTTGTGTGGCCACGATAAAGGATTCGCTATCAATCAATCTCTGCAAAGAAAGCGAGGCTGGAATTTGCCTCCTGGAGTAACGTTGGGCGTTTAATCACTGTTATACCAGATACATAGTGAGCTCAGTGTTTGTGTAACGTTCCATTTTTCTATAACTTAGTCGGCAGGCGAAATGAAGCTTCTTAGCGAGAGTGGCAGCAAAAAATGGGTTCATCAGATGATCATCATGGGATGATGTTTATGGGTGCACGTACCCATGAAATAGTCATCTGATGTTTTAGCTTACGTTGCGCTATTTATCACAACCCAAGGACTTTCCAGCATTTTTGCTGCACCAAGAATAATACAGGTTTTCTCTCGTCTTGTCTGTCCTTTCTTGTGTTTATGTCATCTCACGCCAGAAAAGTGTGTTTCCAACCATGTTTTCCTAAGTGATTTCCCAACGTCTAGATGTACTCTACCTATTTTGAAAGTTTTTAACAGTTGTATATGTGTAAAACGTGTATATGTAACACCCTGTATATACGTACTGGTTTTTAAACCTTTTTTTTAAAAAAAATTTTATGGGGGTTATTTATTTTTTATGAAACCAACAGCTTAATTCGGTGTTCTTTCAGGTGTTATATATCTATGAATACAAGTATATCATTATTTTGTTTTTATTCTTTTTTTACCTTCCAATCAACATCTTATTACAATATTTTTCTACTAAACTTCCAGAAATACTTGACTATTATATACTGCTGGCCACCGTAAATGCTACACCGAGAAAGACAAGAGATAGCACAACAAAATTTATTTTGTAGATAACATGTTGACCAAGTATCAAATGATTAAATTTATAGATTTCTGTGAAGTGTGGTTCCTGCCAGAATCAGTAGCCAGAGTAGCCGCCATTGTTGGAGATCACCGCTGCCACACGCCTCGGCATTGATTCAAAGATATTTTGGATGTATTCTTGGGATACAGCAGACCCAGCAGCTTCCACACGTTGCCAAAGTTGATCTGGTGTGGTAGCTGGGGGTGTAATCTGGGTCAATCGTTGAGCAACCATGGACCACATGTTTTCTCTCGGTGAAAGATCCGGAGAGCGAGCCGGTCAGGGAAGCAATTCAATCTGGTGATTGACGAAGAATCTTTGGACAATGCGTGCCACGTGTGGTCGCGCATTATCCTGATGAAATATGGCTGTGGCCTAGTCCTGAAGGTAAGGAAGGACAACTGGCTCCAACACTTCGGAGATTTAGCGCTGGCTGTTTAAAGTACCGGCAATGCGTACTAGAGGAGTGTGAGAGTGATATCGAATACCGTCTCATACCATAATACTCGGTGCAGGACTAGTGTGGTGGTGCATAACGCAGCTGTTCAGCAACCTTTCTTCACGGTGTCTCTAGACTCGAATCCGAACATCGTGGTGCTGCAGACAGATGCGTGACTCGTCAGTAAAGACAACTTCATTCTATTCTGCAGCCCACATCCTTCTTTCATTGCATCATTGTTGGCGGAGACGTCTGTGGTTCTGCATCAAGGGTAGACCAAGCAATGGACGTCTTGTGGATAGACCACTTTGCTGTAAACGACGTCGAATGGTACGCTCAGACACTGAATGATGCGTTGCAGACTCAATGTGCTGTGCTATGGTTCGTGATGTGACTGAGCGATCCGTCACTGCCTTGCGCACAATTTGCCTGCCCTCACGTGAAGTGGTGCACTGAGGTGGATGCAATCGACCACGTCGGTCCATCGTACCCTCCTGCATCCAACGGTCACATATCCTCATTACAGTTGTTTGGTTTCGTCCAACACTACTACCGATTTCCCTGAAAGATAATCCATAATCTCGGTAGGCCACTATCCTTCTTCTGTCGAACTCGGATACTTGATCAAAAGCTGACCGCTGTTTTGTACGAGAAATAACTGATCGTTTTTTGAAAAAAACACAAGAAAAATACAATTGTCGAACTTGAAATCGTCGAAATCTCCAAGCCTTAAATAGCGCTTTGAGGTGGCGCTACAGGCGTGCGTGATGTATGTCTGCGCTGAAATTCTAATCATTTGCATATCTCACCTCCGCTAATGCATGTTGTAAATTTCATGTTATTTGCGTGCTTCCTTCAGGGTGTTGCATTTACGGTGGCCAGCAGTGTATTTCACGTATGCTTGTTGAATATTTTATAATTTGTAAAAAGGGTTCGTAAAAAGTTGAATTTAATTGAAGAGGAGCTCAAAGAACGATTTACCTCCCTACCATCCAGAGCTTTCTCGAAAAATGCACTCACGTCATAGATTGTAATGCTATAGATTTCTCCAGAAATTTCCAGAAGCATCCATAAGGTAGCCAAATTGCCTAAAATGGACCCAACATGGTCGTCAAGTCGCCAAAAATGGCTGTTATCGCCAATATTTCGCAAAGTGTCCATTAAAATACCATTATAATGCAAAAGACGGCGTTGCTTGCGAATATTAAAATTTTTGAAGAATCACTAAGTTGAAGTACAAATTAAAATGCGAAAATTAACTCTTAACATTTATTTTTTCCTACTTACAACATATTGAAAAAAAATAGAACTACGTCAAACATGTAAATTACAGTTGTACAATTTGACCAATGAGTTGGTCCACAGTCAGATAGAAACCCCCTACCCCCAAAATTTTTTTAAATTTATATAACTCAAATAAATAATTGGAGTAGTGTTATATAACAGCTAATATAAAAATAACATGACCTAAGCATTTTTTTACTGATAGACTGGAAAATTCTGTCTTTTTTATTGTTGTTTTGTTTTACTTAACTTTTTGTCCTGTGTACTGATTCCAGATAATAACGAAAATACAATACTTAACATAGCTAAATCCTTCAAAATGTTTTAAATAAATTTTATTGATTATTCATTGATTTTTGCAAAATATTTATATTTGCCTTTTTCATTTGCACGAATACATTGTATCAAAGCAGATTTATCAGATGTATTTTTGGTTGATTTTGAATTTATTTTTTGATTCATTATTTTGAAAATATAATGTTTTGCTGAACTGATTATTCATGTTTACATAAATTTTAATTTACTGTTTAATTAATGTGTGAAAATAATTCAAGTTACTTTTTAGAACACAATTTTTCAAAAAAAAATATTATTAAGTAAATTTTTAACTTGTGAACAAACTTTAAAATTGTAAAGCTTATCACGTACAATAAATTACTAAAAGCTTTATAAATTTTACTAACATTCCATACTATTTAGTAGTAAGAATCAATTCAAAATTGTATTAATTGACATTCCCGGAATTTATATTACTTACACTATACAAGTTCATTTATTGCGTTTAACAGCATCCTCTAATGGCGAAAGAAGTTATTATACTTGTCTTCACTATTCTGACATTCAGTCTTCTCCTAACCATATTTTTTTATTGTCCTTCTATATTGGCTAAACTCCACAACTCGGACCTAAACCCGATGGATTATCAATTGCTTTATTCGTCAAAGGTTCTCGACATAGAAAGGGCCGTTTTGGACACCTTCGGCGCCAT
Organism: Trichonephila clavata; assembly: GCA_019973975.1. Lineage (NCBI taxonomy): Eukaryota > Metazoa > Arthropoda > Arachnida > Araneae > Nephilidae > Trichonephila > Trichonephila clavata. The sequence continues at coordinate 149,430 of BMAO01021901.1, forward strand.
TTGATTTCACTGCATGGACCAGACAAAATTTATGAAATTAAATGTGTCAGAATTCTTCATTTGAGTTTCTATGCTGTGCAAAATTTGAAAAGTTCTTGAACTAACAAAGAGATAACTTTTTCTACATGGAAAAATGTTTCTTTTCTGCTTAAATCGAACCCAAGATCTGCTTCAATAACAGAAAAGGAGCTTATCGTAAAGTAAAAAAAGTAAAGCTCCTCTATGAGCTCTATCTGCTTTTTCTCCGAAAACAAAATCTTTGAATAAATACAAATATTCTAAAATGGTATTTTTTCTCGTTATCAGCTTTTTATGCCAAAGTGGTGTAAGTGTATTACAACGGGGGGAAAGAATTTGTCGTCTTTTCCTTTACAATACCCAACATATAAGTAAGAATTCCTTGTTACTTTTTATATTGTATGATTCTTGAAGAGGGGAATATTATATTCAATCTTTTAAAAAATGATTAAAATTTGCTTATTTTTATTTTTGGTGTCTGCTCTTTTTTTAACGGAATTTAAACTGATTTAGAGTTTTTGTTAGGACTTCGCAGTTTTTGCTGTAACATTTCACATCTGTATAGAAATTTTCAAAAAAGACGAGAAATAAGGAATTATTTTATAAACATTGGGTTTATATTTAAAATTATATGCAAAATTTATTTGCAAATGTAAGTTTTTAAGCGCATCAAAACATTTAAAAAAATATGTTGCTGTTTTTCTCAAAATATTGAAACCATTATTTAAGGTATCCGATTACTTGCGACAACTTTAAAAAAAAATGAAGATATGGAAAAAAATTTGTGGTTTTGAGATTTATTTAGTACATATTAAGAAAAAAGTGCTAAAATTAAGAAGAGATAAAGGAACTATCATAACTAAAATGGGGAAAAATTAGTAAAAATTTACAAAAAATTATATAAACGGGGCCCACTCTGTAAAAAAAGTTTATGAACCAATTCTCATTCTCAATTTTTCAATTTTGATGTTTTACTTTGCTATTCATTTTTAAAATTACCTTCAGGATAAGAAGATATTTAAATTTGTACAAAAATTAGAGTACTTTATCTTAATGAAATTGCTTAAAAACAGTGGTTATATTCACATATAAGGGACCGTAAATTCTTTAATAAAACAGTGATTGATAAATCTGAAAGTTAAAACACTTCTACTATTACACAGAACGTACACAAAAAATTTCAGTTAAAGATCCTTAAAACATTTTGAGCAATATCTGCCCCCGTTTGAATTTTTCGAAAAAAAAAACACATTTCGAGTAAAACGCATTTTAAAAAAAGTTTGACATAATGTTAAAAGTTACGGTATCTGCTTTTACTAAAACACTTGTAATTTTCGTTCTAGTAAATGGAAAATAAAAGCTTGGTGTTTTTAAGAAACTAATAAGAATATCTATAAAATAGTATTAAAAAATGTACCTTTTTTTTTTAAAAAAAAAATCACGAATTTAGGGTAGTTGAATACTTAAAGGAATTTCATCGTTGTTTGACACAAATGAAACTAAGTTTAACTCATAGCTGAATCTAGTGCAAGCAGACATCTTATCTGAAAGTAACTGAAATTCATTAGATAATTGATTATCTAATGAATTCTTGATCATTATAGATTCTTGAAGTAACTATTTAGAAAGAATATGAGAGAGAGAAATATCCCAATCAATGTTCTATATTGAATCTTTAAATCGCAAATTCAAATAATACTATTTTAAAGTAACATGACTTCCTACACTTAATGTTCTGTGCTATGATCTTCAAATTACAAATTCAAATAGCCTTTCTTCATTAACAAAAATAGAAAAATATTTTTTTTACTTCAGCTGCGTTTTATTTTAGACTTCTGTTTTTTTAAAAAAAATTTTAAATTATCTATGCAAATTATATTTAATGATAACAATTCTATTTTCATAATAATAACAAACTGTTAAAGAGAAATCGCTGTTCATATTAAGATTTCTAGTTCCCTAGATATAACACATCACTCAATAAGTCCCGGGCCTAACATATAGATGGCGCTATCTTCTAACTTTTCTAAGCCTAACCTAGTAGCACTAACTTTCAAACGGCACGTGTCAAAATTTCAAGAGAATATCTTGTTTAGTTATAAAGTTACAGTGGTTTCTTGTGGCAACATGTTTGGAAACCATGGATAAAAAAGAATTTCGTGTGCTAATCAAACATTGCTTTCTGATGGGGAAAATCACTGTTCAAGCAAAACAATGGCTTTATAAATGTTACCCGGACTCTGCTTCATCGCAAACAACTGTTAAAAGATGTATGCTGACTTAAAACGTGGTCGTACAGACACAAACAACGTTGAACGTTCAGGTCACCCAAATTCTGCAGTTGTTCCAGAAATCATCAAAAAAGTGCATGAAATCGTTTTAGCCGATCATAAATTGAAGTTGCGTGAGATAGCAAAGAATTTAAATGTATCAGAAGGTAGTGCATTTGCTATTTTGCATGATCTTTTGTCAATGAGAAAGCTGTGTTCAAAGAGGGTGCCGCGTTTTCTCACTGATGATCAAAAACAACAACTCATCGACGATTCAGATCGTTGTTTGGAGCTATTTAAGCAAAATAAACAGAATTTTTTACGTAGATATGTGACAGTGGATGAAACATGGATACATTACTACACGTCTTAATGAAAAAGATCGTCAGCTGAGAGAAAACAGAAGCCAGTGAGAGAGAGAAAGGCGTCCAAATCGACCAAAAACTCAAACTTCGGCTAGCAAGGTTCTGGAGTCCGTATTTTGGGATGCTCAATTGATTTTGTTTTTTGACTACCTTGAGAAAGGCAAAACAATTAATAGTGAATTTTACATGGCATTATTGGATCAACTAAACGAAAAAATAAAGAAAAAACGTCCTCAAATGCAAAAGAAAAAGTACTGTTTCACCAAGACAATGCTCCGTAACACAAGTCCATGAAAACGATGGTCAAATTGATCGAATTGCACTTCGAATTACTTTCCCACTTACCGTACAGTCCAGAATCTGGCCCTCAGTGACTACTGGCTGATTGCAGATCTTAAAAGAATGCTGCAGACAAAGAGGTTTGGTACAAATGAAGAAGTGATTACCGAAATAGAAGCCTATTTTGAGAGCAAAGACAAATCGTTCTACGAAAAAGGTATTAAAAACTTAGAAGAGCACTGGGCTGCATGTATCACTCTTGAAGGGCAGTATCTTGATAAATAAAGTTCAATTTTGCAGAAAAGTTTTTGTTTTATTAGTTAGGCCCGGGACTTATTGAGTGATGTGTTATATAATAAGTACTTTACGTTTTATACAAATGACTTTTGAAGGACACCAAAATACCTTTAAAAGCAATCTACAGATTTTCATTAAACTTGAAAGGTTTATACTGCGAACATGTTACTGGATTAAAGTTCTGAAACCTTATCATAAAAATAGATGCCATTAATCAAACAGATAGCTCGTGACATTCTTCTGTTTTCGAACAATGCGTGATAACTAAATCAATAATTAAAATTTATAAGCCATTATACAATTTCTCAACGCTGGGAGTTTGGTAATTGCACGTTCTAGTTTGAATATTATTTCAGTAATAAGTGATAATTGCATGAAAATTTTCATTTGAAGATTACAATACATAAAAAATCCTGATATTTAAAAAAATGGCATTTTACAGTTTATTCATTTTCCCCCATAACTGCATTTATTGATTCATGTTTCATATTTTATTTTTTGTCATAATATTTAATTATTTTTTTTTTATTTTTAAAAATGAAAAATCGTTATCAATTAGATATTTATGACATTCATTTAACATTCGGTCATTTCAAATTCTTATTAATCGAAAATATTTCGGTAAAATTTAACAAATGTTGATATTTGGACCGATTTTATTATGAGAAATTAATTGCAAAAAAAAAAAACACCATCTTTAATAAAAAAATTCTTTTTTCAATATATATATAGTTTAATAATTATGCTTATTAAATAAATCTCAAATCCCGGGGCCGAGTGGTAGCATATCGCTCGCACTCGCCACAGCTCCGGGGTTCAAACCCCTGGCTGGACAAGGTTGACTTAGCCTTTTATCCCTTCAGCGGGTCGATAAATGAGTGCCAAGTTTGTTTTGGAAATAAATACTGAAGGTTTTTCGTCAGATTGACCACCTGACCAGAACATCTGCTTCTTCACTTCAATGTCCAAGATCACAAAAACTGAGATGGGCACAGTAGGCCTTGGCGCGCCATGGGTTGTTGCCCCACTAAGTTTAGTTTTGTTTAATAAATCTCATCAGAAATTATATAACCTTTTAACGAGTTATTTCTCAAAATTTTGTCCCGTCATGTGCTCTGTTACTCACATTTCTTCATTAGTACAGAAGATCCTACGTAAGTCGAAAATAGAATATTGGTAAATTATTTGCTAGAATTTGTTCTGGTATTCTTGCTTATTTTTTCCTGAGCTGCTCGTTTTTCCTTTGAAAGACCCTGATGTATTATTAAGAGTGCGCACACCACAACATATAAGCTACATCTTGAATCCATTTACACAGAAACTAATTTTATCATCCTACACTGAGTATTGCGGAAGGTATTGAATAAATCCCATTGTTTAACACACAAAAAATGATTATATAATTAATAATACACAACTATAAGAGACCGTGGTAGCCTTGTGGTCAAGGTAGCGGACTCGCGGATCGTGGGTCATGAGCTCGAGTGTAGTACCACTGAATACCCGCCGTGCAGAGTGGGCCCATGCACGTTAAATATATAGAGGGTCAAACGTCCTCCCGCTGGTGTGTGGAAGTTAGTAGAGAGGTGCCAGAGCTCAATCGTCGTCCTCTTCACTTGACCAAGGTTCAAAATTACAAGGTCCGTCGCAAAACGCCATCGTGTAGCTGAATAGTGCGACGTTAATATTCACTCCCTTACACAACAGTAATGTTTAAATAAAAATTTATATCAGACCAAAAAATATATAAAGTTCGTATTATCACGAGAATTCGACTCTCTGAAAATTTAATTCAAAAACAAAACATCATGTAGTTTGGGCTTTTGAGAAAATTCATGTAATATATCTTATTTTTCATTCAACATAAAATGAAATAAGTTTTATATCAAAAATGTAAATAAATGTACTTATCTGTCACCAAAGACAAAATTTATGGTTTGTAGTTTTTTTTAGTTAAAAGTTGATTAAATTTTCAAACTATATGACAGTTAATAAAAGTTTTATTTTGATCAGATGTTTTAAAGTAAACGAATATGTATAATATCCTCAAAGGTATACAATTAAAAGTCTATTATACAAACTTACGTTTTATTTACTGCTGTGTTTAAAGTTATTGTGTATCTAGACTAAAATTAAAATTTTATTGAACTTGAATTTTTTTTATTTGAAAATTTATATTGTACTTTACATACACTCAGTGATCAATAAATTAGAAACCTTTAAGATTTGCATTTGATTGTGTGCTAGGGATGAAGTGAGCAAATTTTTTTGACGTATGTTACTCATGGTTAGAGTGTTTTTCACAATGAATGAAGCAAAATGGGAAAAACGACAGATCTTGCACCATTTCAAAAAGAGTTTATTGTTGGTGCCCGTTTAGCAGAGGCCTCGATGTCGAAGACACTAAATCTCCCTGGTTCTCAAAAGCAGTCATGTTAAAGATTTTCAAAAGTTGGAATCGGAACTCACAGTTTTTCTAAGCACAGTTTTCTAAGAGCGTAACCGGCGTCGTCTCCGACGAATTATACAGTAGAACAGAGACTCTACTGTACTTCAACTGACGCAAATTGTCAATAAAGGCTCTTCCTAACAGATTTCAGTTCGAACCATGCCCATAGAATTGCAGAGACAGAGAATATAAATGCATAGTTGGGTGCCTGTAAGAAAACCAATCATTTCTGCCCAAAATAAAATAATTTGTTTTCAGTGGTGTCTGGAAAGAAGACGACACTGAATATCTGAGGATTGGAAACGGATAATATGCTTGAGTCACGCTACACCTTATTTTGTACTAATGGAAGACTTCGAATTTGGCGAGAACTCCAAGAAACCATGAATCCATTTTGCCTTACTCGTACAGTGCAGGGGTTCGGTGGAAGTATCATGATATGGGGCATGTTCTGTTGGCATGGAAGTGGTACCTGGTGTTCTTCGAGGGTAAGCAAACAGTCATGAGATACCTAGATATACTGACAGGTCAAGTGTACCCTGCAACGTTTCCATTTTAACCTAATGACGACGAATACTTCATGAACGATAATTTAACTATACATCGTACCAGAAAGGTTCAAAATTGGTCCGCTGAGTAACAGTCCGATTTCTAACACATTCCCTGGCCGCCGCAGAGTCCCCATTAAAATGTGTAGGATGTTGTGGAAAGACCCGTCCCACATTACACTCCTGTTCCATCTAATTTACAAGACCTAAGAGGCTGCATATCCAATGCATGGTATTCTCTGGACGTAAATGTCCTCTAGAAGCATGTAGACTCGATGTCCAAATGAATCAGAGCAGTTATGCATGCAAAATGTGGTCTAATAGAATATTGATTTTGGTTTTCAATTCATTGACCAGTGTGTGTAAATACACTATAAAAACATCATCATGCGCAATATGATTTACATCAATGTGAACAAGAACTTTCTTTTAATGGTGTATTTTAAAATAAGTAAGCATTCAAAGCACTTAACTGTTCCATTTTCGTATATTCTATGCTATTTAAAATTTGCTTTTATTTAAAGACCTGCAATCACCTAACGTAGAATCAAATGCAAAATACACTAATTAGATATCTCTAAGATTCTTGTTTTAAAACTAAAATGAACTGAGATATTTTTTCTGTTTGATAGCATGTTCTGAAAATGAAAATGTCAACTTTTGAGCTGCACACATCATCAATAATAAATTTTACATAAATTTATTTTATGCTTATTATTAAATCCTAATGTATGAAGAAAAGTTAAAAGCATTTTTAATGTAATTTATATCTTAAAAGTCGAAAACCTATTCCAGAATTAACACAAACAGTTTCGTGTAGTACATCGTGGAATCGACAGAAATACATGCCATCAAGCTGCAAATTATAACGAATCAATCTTTTGTTAACTTTATTTATTCCTTAGTTAAGAATATAAGAGCACTAATGCAGGAATCAAAAAGAAACAATTAAATTAAACTGATATCTTCAAAAGCAGACACTTCAGACAAACACCAGGATCCATGAGAACACTCTTTTTACATTATGTCACAGACTCAACGAAGACACAAACTATCAAACAGCACATATTATTAGGAATCAATTTCATTCGAATTTATTTTTTACTCACACACAAATACACGGGCACCTAGACAGAAATAAAGAGTAATTTTAAACGAATTAGAATATCTTCCAAATCCAGATCTAAGACTTATACAAGAATATCAGCAAGCGCATTCTTCTGATCATGTATTCTGACCCCACCATACAAAAAAAAACAGGAAAAATGAAACTTAAGGGTAGCGAAAGAACTCAAATCGCGAACTATTTGAATTCGATTTGTGACGAAAAGTGCTTTCTGCGTTGACCGGAATTTTCATCTAGCGGCGGGAGAACTTATATCGATTTAGTGTGATAACTTTCCCTCTAGACTAAATGGATAGAAAAGATCCTCTGTGAGGCCTTGGGGTAGACCACCCCTAATACATAAATCTTTCACCAAACGACTTTTCGGATTTGCGGATCGATTAATGGTACTGTAATCGAAGTTGCACTTTTCATTTATTCCATCGGAATCGATTCGGTTTTGTTTTCATTGGGAAAAATACTTTTCTGGATTATCGATTCTTCGGCAATATGCTACCTTTTTCAATAAATCCTTTCCCAAAGCTTTTTTCGAGGTTTTATGGAGAACCGGATGAAATATTGAATTTTCCGAGTTTAATGGATACTGTGTGAAACAAAATATCGAGGAGAAAGACAAATTGTAGCAAAATTAGATATTTTGATGTATAAATTTGAAAAGTGTATTGCTGGTTTGATGTTAGGTTTCGAAAATAATGATTTTCAGGTAAATAAATTTAAAATGGTTGCTATTCATTATTTATTCCGATTAGAGTTAAGTAAAAACTATTAAAAAATCCTTTGTTGCGATCAAATTCTATTACTCAAAAATAAAGAAATTTACTGAGAAAATTATTTAATTTGTGTAATTATTAAATTTCCTTCTTTAGTTTTTGTAAAGATATTAAATAAGTATTCTGATTGTGAATAGACAAAAGAAAAGGAAGCATTCTTCAAATTTTTGCAACAAAATCACCGAAAACTAATTTTTGAGGGGGGAACAACGCATTACCCTTCTTCCCTAAAAAATTCCTCTGAAAATAATTACAGTACTAAATGCTCTTATTTTTTGTCAAAAAAATTCTTTGCTGGTTCTTTTTGGTTCTCATTTCGGTTTTACTTTCAAGAACCTTATTTAATGCTATATTATATCCTTTAAACCGTGATTTCAAATAGTCCATTGGGAACGTACCTTTTAAGAAAATTAAATTAAAAAATTCCTTGATCTTCTAAATAAAAAAATCTTAAATTTTTTTGAAAAAGTTTATTCTTATCTTATAAAAAAAATCCCACACAAAAGTAAAGTAAACTTATTTTAAAAAATTTAATGTTTCAAAATAATTGAGAGGAGGCTGTTTTCATAATGCAACACAACATTTATTAGTTAACTCATTAAGGAATTTTTAAAATTAAACTTTACAAGAATAATTTTTGAAAAGTGTGTGTTAATAAATTAATACATACTGTTAGTAAAACTCTAAATACATTAGCATTTAGTATGTGCATCTGTTACGCATGCGAGTACATTCCATTAATATAGTATTTCATTGAGAACATTGCTAATTGTTTTAAGAAATAATTATCAAACAATAATGAAGTATTGAAAAAGTATATTTCATTTTATTTCTTAAATCGATTAGCAATTTTCAATGAAGAACAACAATAATGGGATTTACGTATTAAAGATACAAAGCTATATACTCCCCCATATATATATTATACATATATATGTTTTATATATCACCAGTTATTTAATAAGCTAGTTGCAATCTAACTATAATAAAAGCAATTATAAAAGTTAGTTAAAGGAATTACTTAATTATTAATTTATTATAATATATATTGTAGTTCAAATCGAACAGTGGTCATTACTTTTTTTCTTTGTAAATATATAGGGTAATTATTTGAAAAATATTTATCTATATATGAGATCTTTTAGAATACTGTGAACGTTACATTCGAAGCAACGGAGTAAAATCTGAAAATCTGTTATTACAACATTAGTACTGAAAACAGATGGAAAGAGTATAAATCCACTCCTCACATTTTCGGACCCAATGGCAAAATGTCGGAAATTTCGAATAGAAACACCTGCTTTTTGTCATTGAAACATTATAAGTCAAAGTGAAATGGAGTTGGAAAAGTATTCGTTGCACGAAAATTGGCAGCGTTAGTAAAAAAAAAAAAGAGTGGAAACAGCAACCGTAACGTTCACCAAAACATGCGTTTTACCACCTTCATCATAATCCACACAGTTTCTACTTAATTTCTCTCGGTAATTAAATATATGAAGGTGTATGAATTTCTAAGTCTGAAGTACAGATGCCACTGCATACAGTTGCGTCACTAACTACCTACGCAAAGAAAAAGGTTATACAAACTGAAGTTTAAGTACTGCTTTTTGCCTTTGGAATGGAATATAACAAGCCTCTGACAGTAAAAAAAGCTTAGCGAAATATTAAATCATTATTTAATTATCAATTTTGTTGAAAGGTGAAAATGTGACAATACCAATGTCGCGTGTTCTGTGCAACCAGAACGAGATTTTATACGCAAATTTGAGAAAACTGGATGCACAGGTGAATGATCTCGTCCAGAACACCTTTCCGTTCATCTTGAGATTGCTGAAGAAGTATTCGCACGCGCGGAGTTGAGTTTCGGAAATTCTGCACTCTATTTTGCACATGTTTCCATAAGGGTTTCTGAAAATTCAGTTGCTGCAAGCAGACAAAGCTAATAAAGTCTGTCTCTGGTGTGGCATTCGTGACAAATCTTTACGCGTTCTCTGGACAAAAGAGGTACATTTCCCGATGACTCTTAACCCGAATTTGGAAAGCTGCATACTCAAGTTAGATTTAAACAGCATCATGTCCTACTTCCATTATACAACACAAAAGTGACAGTATGGTGCAGGGGAAAAAAGCACCTTTATACGTGACCGTTATTTATTTGAAGAGATTTCTGTTAATGATCTACGAACGTGTACTGCATCGAGGATACGTAATGAATCAATGTTGATTAGTTACATTTTCACTATTTGTAAAAGTGAAATGTTCCCTTCAACGTCATGTAGATACAAGATAGTGCAGTCCCACTAACAGGGTATTCTGTCAAACGTTTGTTAATGCAACACTTTGGTGATAGAATTATCTTGAACAGTTTTATGTCCGCGTGTGTAAAGAACTGGAGGCCTAGCCCACACAAGGATGGAAGAACTGGGCATTTTGGTGAGAGGGTGCCACAGGAATGCTAAGTTCAGTTAATGCAGAATGGCAACATGTAGTAGAAGAAGAGGAGAGAGAAAAAACGAGACGAGAACTTCGGAATGTATAGTTTTAAGAATTTAAATTGTTTTTTTAGCTTGAACTAGGTGTGAGAAACTTATATACAAATTTTAGTTTAAAGCTGCCTCTTCACTGGGAAGATAATAATCCGCTACCACTATTCACACCATGTTACACGTGGAAGCCAAAGTCACCAGATCTCACTTCTATGAATGTCTAGCTTTGGGGATACTTTAAATTCAAAATGAGGTCATCAAATTCATGAGCTTTTGTCTGATGTGAGAAATGCTATCATCGGAATAATCGTTATATGGTACTTGCTTTGGAGCTATGGTGGCCAAGTGGTCTTAGTCGCTAACTTGTGTCTGTAGCGTTGTCGTGTACCGGGTCCACAAAACCTTATGCAATTGAAGACTCGCTGTGTATGTGTAAAGACTGGTGCATGTTAAATTGATCAGAGCTCAGTTCTCATGTTTGCTGGAAGCTTAAAGAGGGTATATATATATGCCAGCTAAGATCTCGTCCTCACATCACTTCACCGTGGTTCAAATAATCTCGACACTAATATTCATCTTGTTGCTTCAAAGTGCGACGTGAATTAAAATCCATTCGAATAATATTTGTTTCAATGCTATCCATTACTTTCCATGGGCAAAGTGTCATCGCTTTTAAAAATGGACACGTCGAAAGTTTCTGAAACATAAAAATATTTACTTTTATATTTCTTCTCTGTTTTGTACTGGTTGTTTTCCCTTGTTTTCTTAGTATCTGCCTAACGCAGCTCTTTTTCATGCTACAAATACCGTATAAACTCCACTCTAAGCTTTTTACTATGACGATCACGTTTCAATGTTAAGAAGTAAACACTGTCATCTGAAAATTTTTCTTTTTTGTCGCTGTAACGGCAACTGTAAGAGTTTGACTACTGCTTTCGCGTCATTTTTGAGAAAACATTTTATATAATACCTGCTTTCCAAATTTTATTCTGTCCTTTGAACATAACGCTTGCTGGTGGTTCATACATTGGCATTTTTTTATAATTCCCCTGTATATGTTGTAGAATCAACATTTCATTTCTACGTTGTGTATGTGAAGATATTATGAAACTCCAACAAAAGTTTTTCATTTAAATTGCTTCAATACGGCATATTGCAACAACACAATTAAATTTTTTGGGTAAAAGGTTAACTTACAGTATGGAACAGCCATTTTAGTTGAAATCATCTCAAATGCAATAATCTATTTTTCACTCTTACAGTTCAAATCGAAGCCATTGGAGATAAACCTCTTCGGGATGTCGTTCGGGAGCTGGGCGGATGGCCAGTAAGTGAGCGAGACTGGGAGGAGCCTGAATGGCCTCTGGAACACCTTCTGGGTCAGCTTAGAGGTGACTACAACCAGGGCATTATTATTGAGCAGTGGGTAGGACCAGATGACAAGAACTCTTCGGTCAACGTCATTCAGGTAGGAACTAGGTAAAGCATTTTTATGCACAACTTACTGATTACGTAAGAATACATTTTACACGTTTGTGAGAGAGAATTTTCTTGAAACACATATACACTGTTGAGTGAACAGTCATGCAAAATGGTATCCAGTAAACACAGCCATTTTTTTCCAAAAGAAAAAAAATTGCGAAAAATAAAATAACGTAATTATTGAGAAATAGGTAATTTATATATATATATATAAAATTATAGACTTTTTGCATAATTCCTGATGCTAATTTTGCATTCATTACGATTATTTTTCTTTAAAAATGCGCTTTTAAAATATGTTTAAAGGAGACAGAACAACAATTTATTTTTAGAACATAATGCCAAATCTTTTTCTTATTGTAAATCCTTTTTATTGTTTTTTTGCTTTTGTTTGGTTGTTATTTATTGGAGCCAAAAGGTTGTAAATAATACTTTCAAAAAATAATTGTAATTGAAAATCATTAAGAAAGAAATATTTTACACAAGATTTGTTTTATTGCAAACTATCATTCAAAGAGCATTTATAGCAATAATCAAGACGTAAAATGCACTTTATTTGAAGGCCACAAAAATTTTGAGTCTCAGAAAACTAATTGAGCAGTGTTAAAACGTCCTCCGACAGTATTATTGTTGCACTCTAGAAAACTTTTACCCACTCCCTCCTAATGTGAACACTGCAGCTCAGTGGTCATAGCCCCGAACTCATGACCAGTGTCAAGGTTTTGAATCCTCTTGCCTAGACGTTAAATCTGTCATGGTTCAAAATTTTCACATTGGCCTCGTGTGGAAGTCTAGAGAGTGCACAGTCGCCAATAGCCCTCAGGCAGATTTTAAGGGCGATGTTAATAAAATTTTAAATTAAATATATATTAGTGTAAAAGTTTCTTTTGAAAAATACAATATCTCAGTTTTTATCATACACACAATGCCTCTCGAACATATTTTTAGCAAGTTCGACGCTTTTAGTATTTAAAAATTTAGCTATCCCTGATTTTTGTTGCTGTTTAAGTAAATGATAAATACTATAAAAGAATACTAAACTTTTGTCATTGAACCGGTTTCATACTCGGAACACATTTTGAGAGAGACAAAATGTTCACAATGTTAAAGGTAAATTTGATAATCAAAGCATCTATTTATTGCAGTCTATCCTTAAAACTATTCTTAAGGCCTTATCACACACGTATGTCTCGGAAAACAACTCAAGTCACTCTAGAACAGGGGTGGGAAGACTTTTCCAGGGTACGAGCTACTTCTAATTTTTCCAAGGTGTTGCGGTCCACCCAGTGGCGCAGGTGTAGTGAGCTAAGCGAAAGTATGCAATACAGTTGTACCTCCATTTTACGAACCTCTATTGTATGAATTTCTCTACTTCGCGAGTTTTTTCGCGGAACCAAAAACATTTTACGATTTTCTTCGTAAAATAGCCTCCAAATAGCGATGTGCATTTACTATTCAACGAAATTTTCTCTTATCATTCGATTCCCCCTCCGTATTTTTTAAAATACCTTATTTACTCGAATCTAAGCCGCACTTTTCCACCAATGTTAATGCTACTGAAAATCGGGCGTGATTTAGAATCGAAAGGGAAAAAATGTTTTGGATGGGTATTTAGAACAATTATATATATACAGATTCATGCATGTATTTAAAAGTTTTAATACAGATAAAATAACTAAGTATTCACTTCTTTTAATTTTCGTTTTAAATTTATTTTAATTTCATAAATTTGGCTAGTGATAAATTACATTTTAGACTATTTTTCAATTTGGGGGTGCGGCTTAGAATCAATGGCGGCTTATATTCGAGTAAATACGGTATTTCCTGACCTTCGTATGATGAAACGATTATTAAGTCTTAGTGAGGACGATCACCCCAAAATGTCTTGGTGGTCCACCGGTCGATCGCGATCGACTTAATACTCACCCCGGCTCTAGAACAACCGTTTCAAGCAGTTGTGAGGGAGAAGGGTTACCGTAAACAAAACCATACGCTCTGACGTCAGCCGCCCTCTACTTTCACATTGAAAAATTACTCGCCGATTTTTCTGCTTCTGAAAACAAAGATCCAACATTATTTCTTTTATTCCACTCTCGCTTTTGTTGTTTTGTTAAATGTCGTAAGCAGAAATGGAGCGCCATTCTTTTTAAAAGATTATACGTCATTACATTATTGTATGCTATTAAAACATTACAAGCCGTTTTGAATATGTTTCACGAAGCCGAGGTTGCCCTCTTGTTTATGACGTATGGGGGCCGAAGAACCCCATTAGCTGGAATTTGGAGCAGTTTTACTTTCGAGCAATTCTTTCAGCTCACTGAAAAAAAAGTTGTTCAAATCCGTTGCTATGGCAACTGGGCAAAAATCATTCTAAAGGGTGGCTCGAAAGAAAAATTGCTCCAAATACGTATACGTGTGATAAGGACTTTACGTTACATTTCGGCTTATGATTATAATTAAGCAAAAGTATGGAACACATATGCATATAGAGCCATTGGAATCATTACTCCAGGATTAAATTGAGGTGCATTTGCCTGCACCTGTATTTTGTATTTCTATAAATGTATTGTTTGAAAATTGTAAGTGTTTTTCTGTCTGTAGCTGGATCAGATGACATTCGGGCTGCCCAGCCGCGAATACTTTCTGAAGGACAGCAGTGACCGCGAGCGAAAAGCGTACCTCAAACTCATGGTGGAAGTGGCCATCTTGTTCGGCGCGGAGAGGGAAGTGGCAGAAATTGACATGACGGACGTCCTGGAATTGGAAATTCGACTGGCCAATGCAAGTGCATTCTTAATATCTTCTTTTATTACTTTTAAATGACAAAAATTGGGTCTTTCGGTTCTTACACGATTATACAAATGAAAATATCGAAATATAAAAAGTTTCGCCTGCTAATTAGGGAAAATATATGCTTCTTATTAAGAAACGAAACAATTTTAAAGAGTATTCTAAAACAGATGTGTAATGTTTTAAGGAATAGCACACAATGAAATATATTTAATTTGTTTTTATTCTATTTATATAACCGCAATCGAATATTTAAATACGATTTTTATTCCATTTTAGAGGAGCCTATGGAACCATTACCCATGTACAATGAAAATCGTTTATCACGAAACGGAGGGGATCGAAATATTTTTTGGTGTTAAAATAATTTCGTGATAAAGGATATTGCGAAAAAAAACACCATAATATATATAACAAAATTAAGTTTATTGGAGTACATTTTATTTGCATAGACATGTGTAATGTGTGTACATGCATGTATTTAATAAAAATTAAAGAAACAAAAACATTCACAAGAAGTTAATAAAATTTAATACAAAATTTTCCGGGT
The DNA here is from genome assembly GCA_019973975.1 of Trichonephila clavata. Classification (NCBI taxonomy): domain Eukaryota; kingdom Metazoa; phylum Arthropoda; class Arachnida; order Araneae; family Nephilidae; genus Trichonephila; species Trichonephila clavata. Next base: position 164,860 of record BMAO01021901.1, read on the forward strand.
TTTTTTTTTTTTTGAAAAACAAAACATTTATTGAGTTTTTGGAAATTTAGAAGCAGTTTAATAAACAAAATCAAGCTTAAATTAAAACAACCATAAAATTGCTAATATAATACAAAAGGCAACTGGCAACCAAATATTGGCAACTTTCTCACCAATTAACTTCATTAAAATTTCAAATTTTAATTCTTTTGGTATATTTTTGTGCTTAAATGCTCTTTCTACTGAATAAAAAAAAAAACAGATCCCATGTTTCGTTTCTTCTTTGATTTCTTACATGAGATAATCTTTTTTTCTCCAATTATTTTCCCTTGCGATTCTCTTGAAGTGGCGCGCTTATCCGGAGGACAGAAACTGAAACCTTTGGATCCGAAACCGAATAACTTAACCACTACACTAAAATTATCACCATGGTGCGGAGGTTGTTACTGGTTTATATAGATTATAACACTCCTTTACCAGTGAGTTGGTTAGGCGAACGAACGATAGAGCTGTCAATGGAAGCGGTCAGTTGTTGTTTTTTTGTCGGTGTGTTGGATGAGTTGCGTCCCGTTTATCTGACGATTTTTTTTTCCTGGATTGCTCTTTTTTTTGCGGGTTGATGGCGCCACGACAGATCAGAAGGATGCGTGCTCAGATCACGTCCGGGTCACCAAATGAAGGGGCGCGTTTATCCTGAAGACAGAAGACGGGACCTTTGGGTCCGAAACCGAGTAACTTAACCACTACACCAAAATTATCACCATGGTGCGGAGGTTGTTACTGTCTTATGTAGATTATATCGCTACACTCTTCTCTCGTTCACTCGCTGGAGTTGAGTGAAAGTGGGCTGCAGGACAGTAATATTTAAATACGGAAAATAAAAATTTCAGGGGGAAAAGTGCGCATGAAATTTTTATTTACAAAAAAGCACGTGCCTAAAAAATTTTCAATTCAAAACTAAGCTCGCGTCGCTGACTCAAGCACGATTTCCGACTAGTGCCGAAAAAAGCCGACTATACTTAACGCACCGAACCTGATGCTTCATTTAAATTCATTTTTCAGCGAAATTCACCTCTAAAGAAGTTATCACTTCAAAATATCAGATTAGTATATAGATACGAGTGTAAAAAGTTTCGTACCCTCTTCCGTTTCAACATATTCCATTGATAGCATCAGTGCTAAAAGCTCGCGCCATTTCTCTTTCCTTTTGGAAAAGGTTATGAAATAATTCGCCCACATTGCTGTTGGTAGTTTGTGATTAGAATATTTATTCTAATTAATTTAATTAACTTTGAAAGTCTGATTTACGACTTAAACGTGTAATTGTGGACGTACATTGCATAGAAGAGATTGCCTATGTCTCTTCTCTAGTTTCTTTAAATAAAGTTAAATGACCTATTTAACATCCTATACTGACTCTACGTGTAACACTTTCTGGTGCCTGTCATAACAAAACTATAAAATAAAGTGTGATGTAATTTAGTTATTTAAAGAAAAGTTCTCCTTTTTCGGATAAATGTGTGCTCTAGATTTTTTTTATTGAAGTAGTTTCTGATTTCTCAGAAAGATGTGTAAAGGTTGTAACACTTTATTTCTTTTTATTAATTTCAAAGAGATTATAAGGTCATTACACGCAATATTAAAGTATTAAAGGATATTTATATTATGATGGATACTTTGAACACACAAGTTGTTTTTTCAAAAAAAATAAATTTTTATAAGTTCTAGAAAAGTTTTCTTCTTTTTTATTACATATTGTGTTAATTTTAATTCCAATTCATATCTGAGAAACTCGTTTTACAAATCCAACCTCAAATACATTGTATAATATATCAGAAAAAAAAGAAGAATATCTGAATGAAATGCTTTACATTTTGACTTGAATTTATAATAAGTATTTTCACGCTAATGAAATTTCAAGTTAAGAAAATCTGAAGAGATTAAAAATTAATATATCGTTTAGTAATTTAGATTTTTGTATTTTGATACTTTTATAAAATGTTTTATATATATATATATAATCTAGAATTATATATATTAGTTCTTCCAAAATTATAATATAAATAACTTTTAAATAGCTTATAGCTGCTAATATTGTAAAAATATTTCTTTTATTTAGTAAAAGTACAAGCAGAAGTCCCCGTTCTTCGCACGGGTTGATTTTTTAAAACTGAAAAATTTTGTTCTCGATATAATAGCTGAATTGTACGGAAAGTATAACCTGATACAAAACAATGTATAGAAAAATGTAAAATAATAATCTTATTATTTATCTATAACACCCTATAACCACCTCACAACACCCCTTGGGGGTCGATTTTCGCAAAACCCCTTTTGTAGAGTATCTCTACCCAATGAAAGGAACGCGTCTGCTAAATTTCAAATCTTTTAGTCTAATAGTTCAAAAACGAGAATATTTATCTGTAGTACCCCTTTAGTCCTCGCAAAGCCCCTTGGGATTGATTTTCTCTAAACCCCTTTTCTAGCGCATCTCTACTCTATGAAAGAAACGTGCCTACTATATTTCAAGTCTGCATAGCTAATAACTCAAGCAGTTATATTTATCTGTGACGCCCCTTGGAGGCCGAATTATATAAAACGGGAATCTTCTTAATAGATGGATGTTATAAGGCTATCACACCATATAACTAACTCCCTTGATTGTACCGGGACTCTTTTTTTAGTTTTAGTGGTGCGCACGTTGTACACTTCCCTTTATAATATACAGGGTGATTACAGGTTAGTTGGGCAATTTCGTAGGTTGAGAACGTCCAAAATATACCTATATATACAGGGTGGCCATAATTAAACTGCAAGTGTTCAAGCGGTGCTGGAGAGAAAACCACTGAGAATATTCCAGTGAAATTTGGTATGTACACGTTTCAGAACATGCGCAAGTCAAATATGCAAAGAAAAAAGTCGCCATTTTCACCCGATAGATGGCTCTATTCCGTGTTTCAATGCTTATCGACGGCATATATGCAAATTTTAAGCCCATCGAACAGTATAAAAATAAGACCACATTGAGTAATGGTCAATCATGACTCTGAATAAGAAGGAATGCGCATTGTTAGTGAAGATATTCTATCAGAATGGTAGCAATTATTCCGCTACTTTGAAAGAATACCGGTGTGTGTGAAACGATTAAGAAGCGGTTCAATGAGTGTGTCAATGGATTGAAAAATATGATTTCTAAACTTGAAGAAACGTCAGAATTGGGCATTATTCTAGGCACAAGAGGGCGGCAAGCTTTCCCTTAAGCCCTGAAAGAGTGCAACAAATTGATGACGCTATTGCTACTACGAGTAGCAGTTCAGGATTTAGTATGCTGCAACAAGTGAGAGCAAGAAGTGTGACTCAGACATTATCTCTTCTCTGGTCAACTGAGCATAAAGTGTTGCGCCACATTCTTCGGCGTTATCCGTATAAAATTAAAATGCTTCAAGCATGTGGTTGCATCTGGTGATTCGCATATTAAGCTCATCATGTGATAATTTCATTGAATAAATAATTGTTTAATTATTTTCCAAAGCGTCTTTATGGGTTGTTTAATTTGTGATCTTAATTTACGTTAATTTTTGATTACATGATACTGTAAAAATTTAATTACTGAAGCGAATTGTATGGAATTTTAATAAACTGTAAGTGATGTTTTATATTGTTCATATCTCTCTTAGAATGTCATTATGCTGTGTCTATTGGTTTTGGAAATTGTATATGCTACCGGCGAGCGTTTAAAAACAGTACAGCGCCATCTACCGGGTGAAAATGACGATTTTGTTCTTTGTATATTTGATTTGCGCATGTTCTGAAACGTGTAGATACCAAATTTCACTGGAATATTCCCAATGGTTTTCTCCCCAGCACCCCTTGAATACTTGCAGTTTAATTATGGCCACCCTGTGCATATTGAATGAAACTAACCGGTTTTAAGTGTGAAACTAGTAAAAGTTTATACTAATGCGTTAGATGTCAAAACTAACGTTATCTTTCAACGCGCAATTATCATTATGTGTTCGGCATTACGATAATGGAGCTGAAAAAGCGTAATACTGTCTCTGGTTTCATAAAAATTATTCTGCTGCTCAAGTACAATGAAATTTTGTTCTAGAATTCAAGAAAAAAGCCCGTAAAATATATACTATTGTTTCATAAAATTTATCTGGACATGCTACAGATTTTCCTTGTGGTAATCATCGCAGAAAAAATGCCTAGAGTTTACATTTTTCGAAAGGATGGCATGCCTTTTAACGATGTTACGTCTAACTTCTATGCTGAGGTACCAGTTTAAACTGATCATTGAGTTATTATTCAATGACCACAATGATTACCATATCTTTCACCGCTGTATTTCAGTGTATGGAGTTTTGTATGGGATCAAGTGAACACTCCGCCGTTTCCTACGTCTATCCCAGAAATAAAATCAAGAATCTGCACTGCAATTAACTTGACCGACGGAAACAGGCTGACGTATTAGTGGCAAGAACTGATTTACCTATGAGACTTTTGCATAATAACGAAAGGAAGCCACATCAAACATTTTTGATAATAATAAATTAGACTATTTCTTTATCTTACAAAAATATGTACTTTATTTTTCCCCTGTATATTACATCTAATAAATCATCTTTTTTTGCCCAACTATTTTGTAGATACCCTGTGTATTGATTACAACATAAGGTTGTTTTTCCCCTCACATTCTTATGTTTCTTTTTGTACATATAGCTCTCCTAAAAACTACTTGTTTTCAATTACATATATATTTATATATTTGATAAACCGGATTTTTTTTTAAAAAAATGATTTTTATTGTTAAAATGAAAGGAATTAATCACTCTTTCTTTACCAGGCATCTACACCGGAAGCTGACAGACACGACACTGGAGCCATCTACAACAAGATGTCTCTTCAAGAACTTTCGGAAATAGTCCCTGAAGTATGTAAAATTTCTGCAAGATAATTGCCTGACTCTGAACTGAAAATATTAATAAAGAGGTTAAAAATCATTCTGCTTTTTTCTTCGGTTCTCTCCATATATTCTCGTCGTACTTTAATATGGTAAGAACCAGGGACCCAAACCTGCCCTCCAATGTCCTAGAAATCGACCATTACGATAGCAGAGGCTTGATGGTTTGGGCAGGCATGACCTTGAATAGCCGCATATACCTCCATATCTTTGGGAAAAAAGGCACTATGACTAGTGTAAAGCATAGGGATGAGGTTTGGAAGCCCTATGTTATCCTTTTTAACGGCTGCAGTTGACCCCCAACTTTGTTTTAATGGACAACGCGAGGCACATAGAGATCAACGAATTTTCGGAAAGTGAGGATATTCGCTGAATGAATTGGCTAGTTAGATCTCCAGACCTCATCCCTATAGAACGTGCCTGGAACGCTCTGGGGAAGGTAATTGCAACTCTCAAACCCCTTTCGAGAACCATCCAAGGCCTGAAAATAGAGTTGCTGAAAGAGTGGGACTAATTGCCGCAGGAACTCATAAACTCCCTCATTTCCAATATAAAAACACGGTATGAGGTCTACTTATCTAAAATAGGGTCCATACACTCTATTAACCATTTTTTTGTTATATTCTGCAACGTGTTTCATACCTTTATACTCCAATAAGTGTTGCACACGATCAGGCTTGTGTATTTAAACCGTTGAATGGTTATTTTTTGCATTATATCAGCCCTATATACACACCAAATTTTATAAAATCTGCCCATTAGTTCTAGAGATAATCTACAAAATCTAAAACTTTTCTTAATTTTGGAACACCAGTGTAACCGAATTTTATATATTTAAATCCTACAATGGAGTAAAATTGCATATGTGTCTATATTGTATGTAATAAAATGTAAATATCAAATGCTTAAATA